>APFE030183379.1:209906-225478 GCA_000404065.3 Pinus taeda | reverse complement strand
TAGGCCGGTGCCTACGTACTAGTACTTAAGCTAGTACAAAAGAAAAGGGGAATCTTTGGAGCATTGTAGCAGGTAGCAGCCTTCGTACTAGTAAATGGATCGACTAGTACAAGAGAAAAGGGGGTTGTAGCTCCCGTACTGGTATAAGACTACACTAGTAAAAATATTGTAAAAAGATTTTCTTATTAAGAAGAAGATTGAGATGACTTGCAGCAGGTGGTTTTCTCCCGCATTGGGTTTCCACCTTATATCAAGGTGTTCATGTGTGTGCCTTATGTGTGATGATCTATTCTATTTTACTGCACCTGTTTACTGCTAATATGGTTGATAATGTTCTAATGCACTCATCTAACTGAATCATAAGAAGTTGTGGAAGTAGCATATATGAATCTGAATATGGAAATGAAAAAGTTTTATTGATGTGATAATACTGATTCACCCCCCCTCTCAGTATTATTTCCAACACCGTCTACTCCTCCAAAGAGATATACTAGCTCTGCACTGTGGAGAAGCCAAGGCTCGTTACAATACACTCCAAGATTTCTCTAAGATACACCTATAGGAAGCTTGGCTCCCAAAAATACCACAATGAGTTATGAGGTTGTATAAATAGCAAAGGGTGGGGTGACCCATGACATTCCCCTTTGTGACTCTTCACATACCCTCATGACTCTTCAACTACTACATGACAACTACATTCAACCATCAACACTTGGTCTTTCACTTTTACAAGATGCTACATTACAATCTGCACATGCACCCATGTGAGACAAAATAGGCTTGAGTAAGCCATGCAAGACATCACTAAGACTTGGATAGTTGTGGGAAGATCAACTCTTTGACATCCTCGTGATGATCGATGGTGGCAAACTGATGCCAAGCTTGGTAGTCCATGATGGTGTCCATGTACTCTATGGTGACATCCTTATGGAAGTGATCTCTTACGTCCGTTCCATCTAGGTACACTGCTTTGGCTCCTCTATCCAACTCATATGATAACATGCACATCATAGTCTTGAGTGTGACCGGGCCAGCAACATACTGATGCATAGTGTCTGCCCTGATCTCCAAGTGTGTGATGGTGTTTATGTGCATCAACTCATCGAGGTACATGTCCAACTCTAGTTGGACTTGGTTCTTTGTCTTTGACTTGGTGAGTGTGCCAATGGATGGGATCACATGCGTGCAGACAATGACATCCATGCTCCTGAACACCCGTTCCCATGATCAACAACACTTCTCACCTTGTTTGCTCTATACCAGCTACTGGGATGGGTCCATATCTTGTATGGGTGTAGTTTCATCAATTTGTGCATGTTGTGCCTCCTGTTGTACCTGTTCTTGCTGCGCTTCCTTCTTTCGCTGCACAACTCCTGTTTTCCCATTAGTTGCCGCTTCAACTCTTTCAACTCCTTGTATTCTTCCTCGATCCTCTATTTCTCTCTTTACCTTTGTATGATCCTCTTATCGCGTTGCCACCTCTTAGCCTCAATATCCAAAGTTGCTTTCATCACGAATGGATCTGCTTTGAACTTGTAGCTTTTGTCCACCTCTTCGCTGTCAACAACCTTCCTCTTGCCTTGGTCATGTGCAAGTCTGCTACCCTCTGTTGCTACTCTTTGCAATGCCACTGTCATTTAATCTTGATATCCATGTCTATGAATAACTTGGTGTCTCCATAGATAGGAAATTTCATTGACACTCGCTCAAATGCATCTCCAATTGTGCTCTCAACGATGTCGTTTGACCCTTCTCTCTGGGAGGCCATTGTACCTGTACTGCCGAGACGAAGACAAAAAAATATGATACCTAGGGACATAGAAACACTCATGGAAAGAAATCTGTAAGTTGAAATCCAAAACAAACTTGAGGATTGACTTGCAACATACCTGTGTGACTGATTGTGAACATTGCACAATTTCCATTGGGAGGCTGGGAGACTGACTGCCAAAACTGCGTAATGCACAGTCTGGGCTATCAGGAGACTGACTGACTGTTGGAACTGTGCAATGCATAGTCCAACCTAGGCTATTGAGGATTGAAACTGTGTAATGCGTAGTGACATGCAAACCAGCAAACTGTGTTGTGGATTTTTTGGGGCTACCAAAGCATTGCCTCCCATAATTGCGTAATGCAATCCTAGAGGCTAGTGCTGGGCCATATTTTCACAATTTTTGGAGGGAAGGAAGAGCCTTTCACTTCCAGAATGCACATTTGCTTTCCAGGCAAGGCAAGGTCTAGGCCATGGCATCCCAGACCCACTGACGGGAGATTGGAAACATGAGAAGTATGAATGCATGGTGAAGTTGAGTGCAAACAAGAGTGAATGATCATGCATGCAAACATTAAGTGAAGGATTCAGAAAATAGGAAAGAAAGCATGCATGTGAAGTGAGTCACCACAATGATGACCATCAATGTAGAAACAATGTCATGCATGTGACAACAGTGAGATGTAAAGAAAAACTGAAATAATGCTTCTATAAGATAACATGCATCAAAATGACAACAAGAGTTCAAACAAACAACACATACACAAAGTGGAATACAAAAGGAGACAAAAACACAACACACGACATGAGAAGCAAAATTACCCTAAAAAGGCTGAGCTGAATGTGCCGAAGGCTCCTAGATGTGATATGGGATGTCAGAGCTACAAGATCAATGTGAGGAATGAGATCTGCAACGTCCAAAAAATGAGTTTTGATAAGGTCGAGGTTATGACGCACATGCCACAAATCTAGGAAAAAGTGACACTTGGCAGGAGGTTTCTAAAATGATCTTTACATGTAACCTCTAGTTCCTAAAAATAGATCGCTAAAAACTAGTGATGCTTTGCTTTTTGCTTTTTTAGGAAAAGCAGGGCATGCATGCAATCAACCTTCCTTAGTCTTGGAGGGAACCGATCAACTTGACAGCACATGAAACAACCTGCAAGCTTGGGGATGAAATTTGTGCAGTTTTTGTGCTGAGTAAGGTTGGCTGTCCCTCATACATTGTGCAATTTCTGGGGGAAGTAGGTCACTGCCTCCCAAAATTGCAATTTCTGAGCTGAAGCCCAGTGTTGGGCTAGATTACACAATTTATGGAGGGAAGGCTACCTGGCTAGATTGCACAATTCTGGAGCTCAACAAGATTGCACAATTTCTGGAGGGAAGGCTGGTTCCCCTCCAAAATTGCACAATTTTCAGGGGGAGCATCTCAACCAGAAAATTGTCTAAGTTTGGAATGATAGCTTGTGGGTGGGAGAAAAACAAGTTGACATGCATAGACTGACAAGCAACTAAAACTCAGCTGAAGCCTATGTACTTGACACTGCAAGACATGCTACTAAGGATGGTTGGTAGGGAGGCTCCAAAAGAAAGCTAAGGAAAAATTTTGGAGGGTGGTTGTAGCTGCTACAACGGAACCTTGATTGAAGATGCTACTAAATGGTATATTGAACTGGATACAACATCCTTCAGTGACTTTTCTTCCTTGTCCATAAGATTTTTGACCCATTTCCAATTACCCATGAGGTACGACATCGATTCTAACCTCTTGTCCAACTTTAAGCAAGATAAGTCCACTCTACTTTTTTTTATCATATTCATGAGTGGAAACAACATAAGAAGTTAGTTATAGAAAATCTCCCCGATGAGATTATTCGTAAATGGTTAATTTGATTGTGGTTATGTCCCATAGCCAAGGATGTGTCTATGTTTAGGGTTGTTACCAAGGAAGAAGCTATTTTAGCTGCCCAACAAATAGATTTTATTTACTCTCAGTCCGAAACACTTTATGATGTAATTCCTAATGTTCCTCACGCCTCTAAAAACCCACCCAAACCTACCCCAGGACCACACTCAGATGGTTTGATTAGTTCTGTATCCAAATTAGTGAGCCAAATTGATGCCCAACTAGGGCAATTGATCGTTACATCACAAGCCCCAAAAAGTACGTATGGCTCTAAAAAAGCACCATCTTCTAAGAAACCCATCACTGCTCTTTGACTGGGAATGTAGTTTGCATGAAAATAATGAATGATTTCAAGGAAAATTTGCACCTTAGGGAATTGATACTTGGGCAAATTAGATTCCCACAGACCTATTTAATCAACTTGGTTTAGGTATTGGTCCCTGTATCGGTAATAAAGTTTGATAGGGGATTCACGGATAGAGGTGTCCTTGATTTGGAAATCTTTATCAGCAAGGGGAAGGTGGTCCATGTCCAAGCGAGGAGTAGTAATTGGCGTGACATACATGGCAATAGGGGTAAACATTCTTAGTTCTTGTGGATTTAAGAATGGGGGACATAAATTACAGTTTGTTGAGGGTAATGGGGTTTTAGTGCAGAGTAGGTTGGGGAAGCTTCAAGTTCCTTTCAATTAATATTTCTTTTAATTTTTAAGAAAATGAGTAATTTGTCTAGAATTTTAGACAAGGTTTTTTCAGCAGATTTTAGTCTAAATACCTGGAAATTTTGAGGAAAATGGGTTCTGAATTGGTTGATTGACAACTGCAAATGGTTGAAGATGTTCAGTGTTGGTTGGAAGGAGAACTAAATGTTCAGTGGCATCTTTAGGGTGGCGAGTGGATGTAGACGACAACTTCGATGTTTGCAGGTGCTTGCATGGCAGTTTTAGTTGAATTCACGATAAAATAAATGATTTCAGGGTTTTGGATTTATGTGTAAAGTCAACTTTTTGGTGGGCAATGTGAATAATGATAGTTTTGGCGTTTAGTAGAGGGGCAGTAAGTGGTTTCCATCGCATCACTTTTGGGTTCCTAGAGGTATTGGGAGGAGGGCGTCAGATTCAATTCATCAAGCGCCACGTCGCTTCTGGGGCCTAGTGGAAAACAACCCATTTCAGGCCCGCCCGAAATGGTTAATAGCTGTCGGATCAAATGGGAGGTGATCGGGCATGGGAGTTGTACGGAGGGTAATGGAGGGGCTCGACTGATGTTTAAGCACGGTGGGATTTAATTAAATGATGGATTAAGGTGGGGTTAGGGCATTGGGGTCATTAACAGAAGGTTAAATTTTAATTAATTGCAGATCGATTAATTACATGAGTTGTCGAGGTTTGGGCTTTAGTATAGTTTATATTTAAACTGGGCTAGGGATATTAAATTAAAGGGTTTTAATATAATTATACGAGAAAGGGTTTTTCTTTGGGAATTAATATATATAAATGTTAGAAATTAATATGAGAATGGCAGAAATGAAATTGCGCAAAGTATAATGAATTCTTTGCGTTTGTTTTCTTTTTACATAGAGACATTACAACTTAGGCTAAGTGCATTTTGTGGGTTTTTTCATAAAAAAGGGATATCCATGGGGTGATTGCTTTTCCTTAGGAAAATGGTGTTTTAACCTTAGGAAAAGGGATTTATTAGGGAAAAAGGATGAATTGAAGGGGGTGAATGTTTATGAGGGGCTTTAGCACTTAAGATATATAAGTCATTGAGCCGAGGGTTCGGTCCCTCCAAAAGTTAGAGAAATGCTCTGAGTCCCTTTGACTTTATGATTTTGGATACTTGAAACTTATTTTGAGAAATTAGTTAAGTAAAAGGTGAAATGAGTGAGGGGAAATTAATTAATTTGACTTTGTGAACTTTATGCGAGTCCAATTCTCATTCATACTTATAACTTTCATGATGAGGGTGATAAATATGCTTTTGTCTAACAATCATCACAATTCTGCAACCTTTCTTCTACTTACCCACCTACTCATCCTACCTTTTTTTTACTTCTCTTTATTAGGGTGCATTTGAGCTAGCAAACCCTTATTAGACATTTTTCTTTCTTTTGCAATAGTAATCTAACTAAATCTAACCTTATTACTTCCAAAGTCTCAGATTAAACAATTGATCTCCTTTTTATTTATTTTACCTAATCTACTTATCTGCCAAGATTACATTGTTTGGTTAGATTTTTATTTCTCTATCTATAAGCATGAAATTGAAAGCATGAAATAGCCAAATTTAAACATTTTGACTATCATGGATTGTGGCATAGGTTACAAACTGCACACAATCATTTATTATGCATAAATAGTAAATTGTAGTGGCATTTTGACTAGAACATTTTCATGTTCTTTTTTCTTCCTTGGGGTTCATATATATATATATATATATATATAGATATATATATATATATATTTTAATCTTTTTTGGCGTTTTATTCTTTTATCCTTTGATTTTTCTTTTGGACATACCCTCTTTACATTTTTTAATTTTTTGAATATGGAAAACATTTGCAGAAAGCAAAGGTATGTACATATTATAGGTTTAATCTCATCCATTCCAAAATTATGACTCCTAATGGTATAGGAACCTAACAGTGGCTCCACTTGGGGATGTCATTTCCTGGTGAAATGTTAAGAACTTGTAGATCAATAGACTTTTGAATTTCTGTAATGTTTATTCTGCAACTTTTTCCCTTTCACTTTTCTACCTTATTGCTATTTATGACAGTAAAACATTTGAAGCTTAGGGCATTCTCTTCAGGCTTCAACTCCAAAAATTCACTATGAAATCAACTCTAAACTTTTGAAAAAATAGAATATGTACAAGTGATTAGTGAAATTAGTAACTAGGTTCAATGTAGTGTTTAAGCATTCGACCATTAATTGGTCCTCCTTCTGCTTCTGTGCCATCCAATTCTTTGAGTAAAAAACAATTATTACCCCTAAAAGCATAAATGATATATGGGCCTTTCCATAGGAAGTCAAACTTCCCATGTTTACCTTTATCCTCTCTTCTTGAGTCCCATTTCAACACTTTGTCTCCTAGGTAGAAATCTTATGCTTTGGTCCTTTTATCAAAAGCTTTCTTGATCCTTTCTTGCACAACTTGAGATCTCATATACACTTCTTCCTTGGTCTATTGTAAGTGAATTGTTTGGTTGATTCTCCTTTGAATACCATTTGGCTCAACTTGCAACCCTTGGAGTAATTTCATCATTGGTGTTCCCAAGGAAGATGGGAAAAAATCCTCCATTCTATAAACTAGTTGATAAGGACTGGTACCAATGGATTTCTTTGTGGTTAGCCTATCTTCCCACAAGGCATTTACTAGCTTCTTGTTCCATGTTTTCTTGATATCCTCCAGCAATTTTTTGATGATATTCACTAAAATCTTGTTGGAGGACTCTGCTATTCCATTCCCTTGAGATTAATAAGTTGTAGAGTGACCTAGGGTTATATGATACTTATTACAAAAATCAATCATTCTCTTAGATTTGAAGGCTACTGCATTATCAATGATGATCTTGGTTGGGCACCCAAATCTAGATAGGATGTTGGATTCAAGGAAGGTTATTATAACAGTATCAGTGGCTTGCCTTGATGGTATGGCTTCTATCCATTTGGTAAAGTAATATGTGGCAATGAGAATCCATTTATGTTGGGCAGAGGAAGGTGGATGGATTTCACCAATGAAGTCAAGATCCCACTGTTGAAATGGTGCTTCAACGGAAATTGGTTTCAAGGGTAAGGGTAAATGTTTTTTCTTTCCTTCAAAAATCTGGCATTTATGACATGAGGTTACAAATTTCTTTACATAAAAAAATAGAGCGGGCTAATAAAAACTTCCTCTAAGAATCTTGTAAGCAGTGGTTTTCTAGTAAAGATGTCCTCCACAGTCACCTGCATGAAACTCTTGTAACACCTTGTCATATTCTTCTTTTAATAAAAAGTTAAGAAGGATTCCTCCGTGGTTCTTCCAAAACAGAGCATTGTCAATTATGAAAAAGTTTAAAGATTTCTTTTTTAAAAACCTGCTTTTGGTCCTGGACAATTCGGGAGGAGCCTGTAAATTTTGTAAAACATATATAATGTCAACATACCATGGTGATTCAATAAAGGTCTGGCTGATTGGTGGAGTCGCCATCTCCTCTCCATTATCCATTTCTGCAATAAAATTTATGTCTAAGCCCTGACAATTCGATTTAGCCATGAGCTTGGCTAAACCTTGGCCTTTGATAAACTTTGTAGTTTTGATTTATAGGTCATATTCTAATAGAGTAACTATCCATTTCCCTCTCTTTTCATCTAGACCATCCTGAGTTAGGATGTCTTTGACCACAGCATTGGGAACATAAGCTATTACATGAGAATATAAGATGTAAACCCTGAAATCTTTGATAGCTTTGACTAAAGCAAAAGCTTGCTTTTCCATTATATTATACTTTAAAGGGGCATCCCTCAAGGCTTTGCTAAAAAAGGCAATAGGTTGTTCATAACCCTCATCATTCTTCTGCAGTAGGACTGCAACAATTGTGTGTTCTAAGGCAAAAGAAAATATAATGAAATCCCTATCAAACTTTGGACTTATCAAAACTGGTGTTTGTGTTAAGGCTAGCTTAATATCTTCAAAAGACCTTTTAGCCTCAATTGTCCACTTAATAGTTGAATATTTCTTCAACATGTTATTCAATAATCTAATTAGTTCTGCTAAGTTAGAAATAAATCTTCTAAGAAAGTTTATTTTACCTAAGAAGGCTTGTAGTTCTCCAACGCTCCTAGGATGCTGTATTTGTAAGATGGCTTCAATTCTTGTAGGATCTATTCGGATACCATCTTTAGAGATTATGCGGCCTAACAATTTTCCCTCTTCCAACCCAAATAAAGATTTTTTAGGATTCAAAGAAATTCCATACTTTCTACATTTGATGAAGACCTTCCTTAGATGATCTAGGTGTTGTTTATTAGATTTTGAGAATACAATGATATCATCTAAGTATATTACTAGGAAGTCATGGATTTCCTTAGCAAAATCTATATCCATAGCTCTTTGAAAAGCGGCTCTTGCATTTTTAATCCAAAAGGCATCTTCACATACATGAAAGTGTTCCAAGGAGTAGTGAATGCAGTTTTAGCCTGGTCATCTTGGTGGACTAAGATCTAATTATAACCAGAAAACCCATCCAACAATGAGATTCTGGTTGAACCTACTACCCTTTGTAATATGTGATCCATTTTGGGGAGAGGGTGGTTGTCCTTGAGTGAAACTTTATTGATATTCCTAAGGTCAACACACAGTCTAATATCACCAGTCTTTTTCCTTGTGGGCACCAAATTTGAAACCCAATTAGAGAATCTAATTGGTGCTATTATCTTGGATTTGTACATTCTTTTGATTTCCTTTTCAATAGAAGGCAATAGAATGGGATTAATCCTTCTAAGCTTCTATCTAAAAGGTTTCTGGTTTTCTTTTATGGGGATAGTGTGTTGTATTATGCTGGTGTTATAGGACTTGAGGTCCTCATAACTCCAAGCAAAGACATCTTGGAATTCCTTTAGCAGTTCTATGTATATTACTTTTTCAGTAGGAGGTAAGGATTTTGAAAGTTTTATAAATTTAGGATTTTACTCAGAGCCTATGTTACACTCCTCTATGTCAGATTTTAAGGGTTCCATTTTCAGTTTTCTAGGGACATCATTTGAATCAAACAAGTCTTACAAAGGAGTTAATCCTTTGGGAAAAAAGTTGTCTTTGAGATTAATGATTTCAGAATCTCCGTCAATTATCTCTTCAATGTCAAGTTTCTTTAGGTTTTATACTTCTGGTTTAGTAAATTTAGTGGGATGAAATCTATCCATCTCTTCATCTTCTATTTCGTTAATTTCTATTTTATCTGTAAAATCAAGATCTAATGTTATGTCAGTATCTATGTTTCTATTTACAAATTCTTCCTCTAGAGTTAGAAAATTGTTTATTTGTTGGCCATTAGTGAATACTTGCTAGTTTTTTAAGTTATCTAGGATAGTAGGTCTGTGCCTAACCTTAGTGGTTAGGTTGAAATGGTAACTTGCAAGTGCTAGCAAACATTGCTAAACTATGAGCCTGCATATTGTGTTTTCTTGGGATGACTGCAAGCTTAGTTGCCAAAAATGTATTCAATATTTCTTCAACTGTTCCTCTATAAAAACTTAACCAATTTGAGACCTAAAAGAATCTCCAGTCATATATACAACATTGATTTGTTTTATAACCAACTAAGAATCTCCCATAATAGAAACTCTTATGGCTCCTAACCTTTTAACCAATTTGAGACTTAAAAGTAGTGCTTCATACTCAGCCATGTTGTTAGTGCATAAAAATTTTAGCCTATAAGCATGGCCCTCTGAGTGATCATTCTCTAAATTGTCAATCCACACTCTTGCTACTGCTCCTAATTTGTTCACTGATCCATCAAATCCAAGATGCCATAGTATTTCATGTTCATAATTCTTACTCCGTGGAGGAACACAATATTCTTTGATTAAGGTATCTTCAACATCTTTTTTATTTTAAAGCTCTTGAATTTAAACAATTTGATTTTCTGCTGCAATTGCAATTTCTTTTGGTTTAGAAGTAATGTTGTTTGAATTATTTTCTTGGTTTGGTTCAACATTGTACATAATGAAATAATTGATGTCAGAATGCATGGAATATATAGGAAAGTTTTGAGGTCTCTCTTGGCTACTCAGTACATACATCATCAGGGTCTCTCTGTACAGTTTTTTAGGATGTCCAAAGACTGAAATTGTGGCATATGACATGTCATGTTGCAAAGATCCTTGGAGTTTATCCCCCCATGATCTAGACAACAAGATGCCATATTTAGGTGGTATATTAGCAACAACTATGCCATAAGAATAGTCTTAGCAGGGTATTGTACTAGGGAAACATACAGGTCTTTGATCAGCCCTAGGCACATTACTTGACTTGAATGAAATGAAAATAGGTCCTTGTAAGGCCTAGTGATATCCAAGTTCAATTTCTCCATAACAGATTTAGGCATTAGATTGTGTGAAGTCCAAAAGTCTAGCATAGCATTGTGTAGGATTTTATCATGAATGTTAAGGCTAATGTAAAAGGGTGGTATCCCTCCTTCCACTAGTTTTCCATTAACATCAGGACATAAAATAAGCTCAGGCTCATCAAATAGGTTAATAGAGTCTTCATTCTCAACGATGTTTAAGGATTTTCTTATTTGAGATTTGTAAGTTTCATGTTTAATCAACTCTGTTAAGGGAATCAAGATTTTCAATTTGGCCACCTCTGCCCCCAAATTGAAAGGCAAAGGGGATTTGTCTGTTTGAGTGTTTAGAATTTTAGCAGCAAGGTTTGGAGTAGATTACTCTTGTCTTTTCACATTTGAAGTCTTTTTTAGTGGATTTTCTAATATAGTGTTTGGAGTTTCTTCCACTGTCTCCCTGGAGGGGATTGAGGTGGATGGTAGATTATCAGGGGGTTGGCCATTGGTTATATCTACAATGGTGGGACCAGAAGGATTCTGATTTGGTCTAGAGAGGATTTGGAGAGTTTTTGTAACTGGAACTGCTTTAATTTTCTTAAGTTGATTTGGTACCGCTTTCTTGTTTTGGTCAGGAGTATCAGTGTTCTTTTCACTCCTCAAATTGTACTGTTTGTGCACTTCAAAGATAGCAGAATCATACCCTTTCTTGTAATCGAATGATTCTTCAGATTGGGTCTGTAATTGTTGAAGCATGTGTAATTCCTGATCCTCTTGAGTAAAAAAGATAGTTTCCTCCTCATTTAATCCCATTAAGTTAATTTGTGTGTCCTGTTCAGGGTCTTCTGAATGGGAAGTTTCAACATAGTTTTCTTGAAAAGGTGGCCTAATATTCTGATCAGGTCCATTTTTTCTAGTGTTTTGATTTTGATTCTTTCTAAAGTTTGGATTTCTCACTGGAGGTGGTTGTTGATTATCCCAGTGAGGCTTCCTTTCAATGTTCTCCATCCTGTCCATCAATTTTTCCATTCCTTTGGCTAGGGCATCCATTTTAAGGTCAAAGGGTGAGGCTTCATCTTTTAAGGGTGCTTTCCTTTCATTCCTAACCTTAGCTCTTTTTGCTAGCAAATTAGCTTCTACACTAATTGCTACACTCTGCATGTCTTCTAGAGTTGGAGTGTTTCTCTATCTAAGTTGGAATGCCATATCAATGTCGAACCCATCAGGAAACATTATCAGAGCTAAGCCGAGTGGGGGTATAAGGTCGACTCGTATTGCATTGTATATATTGTTAAATCTAGTACAATAGTTTTGGACTATTTCATTTGGTCCTCTCTTGATGTTTTCATATTTTAAAAGGATTTGTAGAGGATTCTTTTTCTTTTCCCATCTATTTAAAAATTTCTGGTAAAATAATTCTAAACTATCTATACTATTAGCAGGTAAATATCTAAACCATGTTCTTACAGCGCCAACTAGAGTCTGAGCATAAACTCTCATTTGGACATCTCCAAGATAAATTTCATGTAATTCAAAATAATCTGTCATCTTTCTTGTATGCTGTTTTGATGTATAGTGTAAGGACCCAGCTAAAACTCTATTTATTTTTTATTTTTTATTTTTTTACAAAGCAATTACAACCAGTAAAGAAACACATTGAGATTTCAATTCATTCAACACACACACTGCTGATACTCATTTCAGGAACAGAACACAACATTTACATATTTTTAATCTCAGATCAAATAGTAATGAAATACACATGTACCGTACACCGGAAGGCGAGACTCCGCTTGCTCTGTGGTCGCTGGTATTCCCTTGTTGCCGGTCACTTCCGCGAGTGTATGATGACACACTTGATCCGAAAACGAGACCCACTGGTTAACCTCTCAGCCTACTCCTTGGGTACTCTTCTTCCCCGCGGACCCCCGAGCTGCAATGGGGTTGTACAATGGAGGAAGAATCTAGTTAGCAGAGGAGAGAAACCTTAGCTCAAGAGTCCCCTCTCTAAAAACCCTCTACCTCACCAAACTCACTATAGCTTCGTAGTCACTGCTTTGACATCATATCATCCATCCAACAATAGTTTCCCCCAAAAAAGTCCCCTCTACCATGGCTTGCCCCTTCTTTTATAAGAGTCCTCATAGATGACACTTGGCATGTCATGCATAATTATAATATTCTATAGTTTTTCTTTTATTTAATAGTTTGATTATTCACCTACCCATGTGTCACTCTCTCCTCAAGGGTCACCCAAAATTATGTACTTAACTTTTTATTTAAAACTAATATTTTCCTCACCTCACAAGATTCCTATTTCTTCTCTTAGTTGTCTCTTTATTCCCCCATTTTATTCATTAAATTGAGGTTATTACTTGGAGTCAATTAATGAGTCAATATTTTATCCCCAATCTACTTCCTAAATTAACTCAGGTTATCTCTTAGAGGGATATTCTTATGTTGATTGATGCCACATGGAGCTTCTCTACATTTCCTTAAATTTAATTTATTTTTCTTATTTTAATTCACCTTCCTATTTTCTTAATTAAGTTTAATTGGTTTAGGATTAATCTTTATCCTTACAATATGTTTGTCTTCCCCTTTTATCTAATTCAACCACCTAATCTACCCAGTATTTTCCAACATGGGGAGGGTAGTATTTTAAAGGTACTCTATTTATTTCTTCCTATGATCCTCCTTATTCCAAGTTTTTATTTTTGATTTAATTACCTTGGTTTCTAATCATCATTTACCCTTGATGTAACTTTACCTAGTTTTCATTCCTTATATTTATTTACTATTATTTATTTTTAATGATTCCAAGGGTGCCAAGTTTGGTTGTGCCCTTCAAGAACTTCCCTAGAAGTTCCAAGGGTGCCACACCTAATAGTTTAATTGTGATGCCAAGGGTGCCAAGTTGGTCGTGCCCTTCAAGAATTTCCCCTGAAATTCCAAGGGTGCCACACCACTTGCCCTTCAAGCATCTAGTGACTACGAGGGAAAAGTATAGTGCAACGTCATAGACCACTATCATCTCTTATGTTGCCTGCTATAGTGAGACTAATGGTGTCGGGGATCAAGGAATCCGCCTTGATGCGCGCCCCCCAGTAAAATCCCCATGAGCGACCCAACTTGGGGACCTGCCCTCATGGCATCGTGATCTTCAAGGCGAAGGTGTTTCAACCCTTCCAGCCCAAGTCACGGCGGGAGTGCTAGTGGGTGAGATCAGGGACACTGTCCCACCCCTCCCATGTAGTTCCATCTACTTGTACAACCCCATCACCCATATGTGAGTCATTCGGCCAAGCAACTCATCTGTGCCTGTAACCAATAACATATCATCAGAATATAGATAAACATATATAGCAGGTTTCAAAATCGATTAGAATTTCAAAGATAAAATAATATAAATTTTCATCAAACCAGGTGTCGTCAACTCGTCATGTGCGAGTGCCTCTGGTGGTTTTCCTGCCATCCTCAATAATAATCAGTAACCAGGTTTTTCAGTGTTAGTCATTGTCATAATAGCATTATTACCATCACCTGGTCATTTACATCATTGTTCATTGTGAACCAGAACTAATGTAAGTAGCTAACATAGGGGATACCTCCATCATGGCTAGCATCATCATAACCTTAATGGAACCATACATATAGATCAAAGCTATCATCATTATAACATCAATAGAAACATGTCTATCCTTTACTACTGTCACCATCATGATATCAATAAAGAGTACACATAACCATTAATTATATCGTAATCATAATATTAATAGAGAACATACATAACCATCACATTCGCTGATGATAGAGTCACGTTTATTTATCCTCAGCCTGAGTTACTCATAGACTAAAGTATGTAAGATAATGTCATATTAGAGTCAGGAAACTAGAGTGGGCACTACGTATAGGGTCCTATGACATCAAATTGGACAATTTTGTTCTGGTAGTCTTATGGCATGGCAACTAGTGGAGCAGGTAACACAAGAGGGGCATATCTGTTTTCCATGGCTCTAAGTTGGGTGGGACTAAGAAGTGGTGTCTGGGTACCAGAAGATGATACAGTGGGTAATGAAGAACTAGGAGTAATGGGTGATTGACGTGTAATGGTAGGTTGGTGGGGAAGTGAAGGTATAAATCAAGGTGAGGAATGATTCACAGGGAAAATTTTAAGAACCCCCCCTAAATTTACATGTATAATAAATGGGAGAATCTCCATGGTATATAGGAAAAATGGAAGGCGATTTTATCAATAATATGATATGTATATATAATTTTTTGGCGAATCTCTCACCAGGCATGGCGAATATTTTACTCAATTATAAAATCTTTTGTTTATTGAATACACAAATGAAACCATTGCATTTCTTTAAAATATATTTTGAAATCAAAATTACCGAAATTACATATCGATAATCTAGTGGGTGTAAGATAAAATTCACCCGTGCCATTCACAAAAAGCATGAGAAAAAACCTAATACTATATATAAAACCAAGAAAAATTCAAATTCATCACTTCTAGGACCTCATAACAACACTACCAATCCACAAGTATGTTCCTATTTGCAATTATAAAAATTGCCCAAATTACAATATGTTTACTCCACTTCTAGGGACCTCGTAACCACCCTGCCAATACACAAGTATGCTCCCGTTTGCAATTAGAAAAATTACCCAAATTACAATCTGTTTACTCCAGCATATGTTGGAAAGTTATAGAAGGATGACTAGTGCAATCAATTCATTCCTTTTAGCCCTGGATTTGTTTCAATTTAAAACAGAAGTATACAAATATACTTGTCCAATGTCTATGCTTTAACCATTCACCTTAAGATGTTTTTACAA
>APFE030183379.1:171077-193771 GCA_000404065.3 Pinus taeda | reverse complement strand
CTTTATTTATTTACCATACCTCTCATTTATTTATATTTTTATTAATTTACCATACCTCTTTTATAAATATGGTATTTGGGCCTTTGGCCCATAAGATTCACTTAAATAAAACCTATTCCTGAAAATGGGCCAATGGATTCACTTAAATAAAACCTATTCTTGAAAATGGGTGAATGGATTCACTTAAATAAAATTAAATTTACCTTTTTTACCCTCTCCCTTAAAATAAGGTGGGCTATTTGAGGTGATTTGTAAAAATGTACTATGATACAAAATATTCGCCCACTAAAAATTTAAAACCCCTTAAGTCCCCCAAAGGGAAAACATTCGCCCCTAAAATCACCCCTAGGAATGAACTTCAGAGATGGAAGGGAATAATGGTGAACTAAAGGGAGTTGAACCTGTTTTAGAAAGTTTAGGGATCTTAATAGTAGTAAGGGATGACTGAGGGGAATTTAGAATGTAGTGATCAATTGACAAGTTTTCCCTTTGGACTTCAAGTTCTATTGTAAATTTTGGATCTAGAACTATGTCATCAAGTGCACTTTTAGACTTGGTTCTAAATAGGGAAAGGTCAAAAGATTCGTCAAAGGGGAGGTCTTCTAAAAACAACCACTCATCCGGGCAGGAATCTGCTTTAATTGAAGGTGTAGCACTGACTGAACTTTCTTGTCTTCTGGATATTCTTGAAATTAGATTAGGATTATCAAAAACTCGGGGAGGGTTTGGATCAGGGTTGGCCCTAGTATAGTGAGTTCTCCTTGAAGCCAACGTTTCAAACTTTTCTAGTTACTTTCTTTTTATGATATTTTTATAAACAACTTCTAGTAAATTCTTCAAGGGGCTTGAAATAAAGAATTGAAAATTTATCAAAGGTTTATTAAGATTGAGGATTTGAATCTCCAGTATGGTCGCCACTATGTTATCACTCAAAAGTCTTCCCTAGAAGTTATCAAAAGAAGGAATAATCCAAGGTAACCACAAACCCAATCTTTTAGACTTAGGTTCTAGCCAATATAAGTCCAAAGAGGGCTGTCTCTTTATAATTTTAACTTTGTTTTGGGTGGGATTTTAGGCTAGTTCTTAGTTTTCATAAGGTTTTGAATTTGGTTTTGTGGTGGAATTCTAGGAACTGATGGATGTAGCAAGGCATTCAAGCCATTGGGCTATGGATTCAATCAAAGGATGGCTTAACTAGACCAGATCATTAAAGGGATTGTTCATAGGCCAGGATAACAAAGCAAAAGGCAAATCTTGAAAGGGCTAGTGGATGGAATGATTCTAACCAGGGTAAAAGGGCAATGAAGAATCCTTAGACCGGGATCAAAATGAGGAACATAAGGTGATCATCAACAAAGAGCAATTAAGAATTCTTTGCTACATAGGCCATAGGGAGAAACTACGGAAGTAAGGAAGCATTTAAGAATTCCCTAACTAAGATAGTTTAGCAGAAAACATTAAGAAGGTAAATAGTCAAGACAGAGTGCATTAAAGCAAGTTCTGAAATATCATTCCTTATTTACCATTCAGATTTCATAGAAACAATATGATTATTAATAAACATAAGGAAAAACAATAATACACATGAGAGAATACTTATCTGATTTTCGCTTTACACATGAATCCTGTAAAATGTATGAACATTATTCCATGATCCAACAAGCCAATCCAATCTTGATACAATAGCACTATGATTTTAGATGCTAGTCTACAGAAATGTCTTTGAATCCACCCTAAATACTTTGAAATGTGAAGTATTCATACAAAAAATATTACAAAATATCTCATAACAGTTTGAGATTTAATTCAGGAAATAAAAATATCTTCAAGATGAAGATAGAGACAGATGGAAAACTGCATCATGCTGTCCCTCTTATTGTGGTAGTGATGGCTGTTGCAGTTCAAATTTGAGCTCTTTAAGTTGGCTGATATTTGTACGCTGGAATCACCTTTGTCTTGAATCTTTTACTGACACTCTTTAACTTGTTACTCTTTGACCTTGTTTATCTGTCCTTTCACCTGCCTTCAGATTTACTGTGGTAACTTATAGTAAATCTGTCATTTTTTCCCACCATTCATCTTCAGGTAACTTTACCTTGAGCATATTTCTATATATCTTGCCTGCCTCAGTGTATTTGGCAAATTTTGGTTTGATGAAAAATAGATGTTTCACTCATGCTCTAGGAAGAATAGATTTTTTGAAGTATCATATAATACTTTCCTTATTGGCAATGCTTTGACTCCTGAAGTGCTTGCTTGTTCCTGTTGTGCTCTACAACAACCCCCATTTCATAATTTTTTTCTTAAAAATCATAATATGAAATGGGTCCCTTTTAAACATAGATGTGTGAATAAATTGGTATTAACTCATCATTCGAAAATTCTTCATCAAAAGGTCGAATAGAAATGTTATATTATAAATATTTTGAACTATAATGAAATCGGTCTTGTAAATAAATATAAAATTCTTTATTATTGCGACAAAGCGATCGCAATATCGCATGTCGCAACAATAAATAAAACATAATGCATGCACCCATTGACTTACTCCGATCCGAAAAGAAAACAACTATCAGATATCGGGAAAGGCAAATAGTAAGTGTAATGAAAGACCCTCCCTTATTTCTCCGATGCGATATCGCTATCGACAATCGGAGGATGTAACACAACACATGTTTATGACACCTTTAAATCTCCCGACACGATAAGGTGTATTGCCATCGGCGATCGACGATTTTGCAATGACATAAGTAATATGACCCAAGCTCATCCCCGATTGCGATACATTAAATTAAGGCGTGAGTTTCAAAACATATTTAAAAAAGGCTTGCATGCATTATTTTGGATTATTGTTAAAGCCTTCCCATTCACATTAGAAATCACCGATTGTGATTTACTTATGATTATATGCCAAAAATCCAAGCCATGCTTCAATCAATCATTCAACATATAAACGATATGATGGGTATTTAAAACTCCTTTACCATGATTGACAGGTTAAGCAGCCAATTAATGAAGCAGTTATGCCGAGATCTTCCCTGAGATTGTATCTGTGGCAACATCACTATAATCTTTCATTATTCGTTAATTGATATAATTCTTTCATATTGGCTCATACTACCTATTCTCTATATCACGTTGGTTTCATTCCTTGCACAGAACTCCGCCGAAAGAACAAATTCAAACCAAATGGGAAAGAAATCCAAGAGATCCACGGCAGCAGCGGTCCTTGCAGCAACAATGTAGCCCACTAGTGATCCAGGACCAATCAAAAAGGGTTTGATTTTAGAAACTACGTGTCTTGGCCTTGGAAATACAAGTTGGTAAAGTATCTACAATTTAATTGAAGCAGAGGAGCTGGAGGAAGTGTTGGAAGAAGCTACTGCAGGCTCAACTAATAAATCAGAAGCTATCCTGAAAGATTTAGCCGACTCATATTTCCACATGATAGTAGCACGAGAGAAAATTCTTCCATACACTGATGTGATCAGATGGGTGGTTGAGGAAATTCCAGTAACGAATAGAACATTTTGCACAAGTGACGGAAGAAGTTTTGGTTCATTTCTGCCTGATGACTTAAGAAAGATGTATCATTTACCTACACCTGAAAAGACATACAATAAAGTCTTTCTGGAAAAATTCGCAGCAAAGAACGAGACCGAATCAGCCCCAATTAAGCAATGGAGATAGAATCCCACAAAGCACAGACATGAATCATCGGGTAAGTACTCTGTCGATTCGCTAGCATCCCCTTACTGTTATGTTGGAGAAATGATGTGTAGAATATGGGGAATGCATGATTCTGCAAAATTCACTATTGAAATGGTTCCTGTAATGGAAGCGGCTGTTAATAGTTATATGATGGATTGGGCAAACATATTGTTCGATAAAATAGCCGCTGCAATTCTTGACTTCAGATTTAATGCATGAAAAACCACTAGAATCATTCCCCCCTTTTATTACAGTGCTTATATTATGGATATGCTTTGTTTTAATTCTGAATATCCTATACTTGGGTGGAGATGGACTGCACAAGACCCCAAGCCAATCCACATTTATCATAAGATGTTATGGAAGGCACACTGTAAAGACCACTTGTACCAAATCTGTAATGGGTTCATGTTGCCTATCTATTATGCCATTTTTAATAAGCCTACCCCAAGGATTTCCGAGGAAGCAGAAATTGACTTAACTGCTGTAGGGAATTGGTTGGAAGACAAGTTCACATATATAAGGGTTTATGGTAGCCCCACAAGACCCCATGTCCTCCCATTGTATGTACCAGATAAGCTGTTGGCTCGAGAGTTAGCCTACCAAATAACAACAACAGGGACGTCCAAAACTCTTAGGAATTCTAAGAAACAGGCATGGCCTTCATTTCCTTTGAAGTGCGGCATTTACACCCTACATGATTACAAACATGCGGAGAAGGAGGAAGAAAAAATAAACATGCTCAATCTTGCAACCATCCCTAATAGGCAATTCAATCCAAAGAAGGTTGCCTATAATGTGATGGAACAAGCCAAACTTACAAGGTTCGACCATGAAAAGGATGAGTTTGAAGACCTTTTTTCTTTAGCAGAATCATTGTTTTAGGTGAAGACACTGGCCAGACTGAAATACAAAGATGAAGGACTGGTAGAATTCAATAGGCTCAGAGAACAGAGGTTGTAAACTCTTCCCCTGGACTTATTAGCTACTACACAGTCAAACAAGCCTAAACAACCAATCATTGACAAATCTCCTGCTACAGAGAAAATTCCTGAAAAGGGAAAAGAGCCAGAACAAGAAATAGAGCAGGAGACAGAAAAGAAATAGGACAGTGAATATACCGATTTAGAGACTCAAATTGATCCCAAACTCCTCAAAGAGTGGCAACAATTTGACTCCATTATTAGCAATCCCGAGACTTCACAAGGATTCAACACACCTCAACTAACAGTCGGTCAAGAGACAACAACAACAACAGTTCCAATTGAAGGAACCAGCGGCCTACCCACCAACACAGATGTAGAAATAATTCCAAAGGATCCATCCAATCACATTGTTTTGCAGATAGAAGACATTCCACCATTAGACGTCTTTTACAATCCCAAACACAGGGCTATAGTGAAAAGACAAAGGAAAAGGAGGAGACTTGATCAATCTTCCCTTTTTCCAGCACAAATACAGACAACTAATGTGGTGTGGAAGGAAGACTTTAACCCTTCCGATGACCTTACAAAACTTTCTCAGTATGCTGGAGCCTATTCAATAGCCACTATGGATAAAGCCTCGGAAGTAAGCAATCTACTTAAGGAAAGAGACCAAACAATTGTTTCTTTGTAGTTACAAGTGTCCGAAAGACAATAGAAACTAGAACAATTAGAACAACAACTATCGACACAGCAGCAGATAAACAATCAATTGAATAAGCAATTGATCGAGGAGAAATAGAGGATAGACTTAAGCATGGTACAAAAGAAAAAGGAATTATCCGAAGCATTGGTCAGGATAAAGACAATGAATGAACAAATGATGAAGACCAAAGATGAGAAAATTGCTCAACTGTCACACCAAGTAGAAAAGTTCAAGAGTCTTTCGCAACTAACAGATTTCAAGTCCGAAGCTGTTCAGATCAACAAAGCATTGGTTAGACAGATAAAACTGCTATGTCATAAAATTTCTCTTGTTGAGCCCCTTTGTGAGATTGCTGCATCAATAGTTGACAAATCAACTGATGCTAGGCAGGATTTGGAACGGGCCGATGAGACTCTAACCAACTTCCTTGCTTGGCAAGACACCATCGAAGGGCAAGCCGCGAATCTACGTAAAATTTTAGAGTCACACAAAGAAATCCTTTTCCTAGAATGGCAATCACAATTAATGAAAGCAGAGAGAGAAGCCTCAAGATGCAGATTATCTACCAGTAATTTAATTGAGTTTATCAATGACATGCTTTATCTGTCTAACATGATTTCACAGTGCACTCTAGGTAAACTTCCGTCAACCAAAGCATTGGAACAAACATGCAATCAAGAATTGGAGAAGAATGGAAGATTAATTGTTGGCATCCAAAGTTTAACTTGGGATACCTTTTGGTTTTTCTTAGTTAAACCATACAGTCAAAGGGCTGCACTCAAATGTTTAACCAATGCGATCGGTTGCATGATTCCCGAAATCCATGATGCCACATACTCAACCCAACTGCATTCCCGACTCACTCATCCTCCAGAATTGCAACCGATGCTTAATATCTGCCAGCTCAAGCCTAAGGGAGATCATCTGAAACAATGAATCATGCTGCTGACTGCAAACAAGCCTATGTTGAGAAGATACTCATGATTTAGTTGTACCAATTAATAGCATTTTATTTTTGTAAATTAGTTAGCCTAAATTAGTATTTATAGGCCCTTTAATGCATTTAGAAAGGGTCCTCAATTTTTGTATAAACTCAAATCTGGAAGTCGCACTATTTTGCTTCTGGTATATTTTTATAAAGATTGGGCCATTATTCCGAATTTTAACGAAGAAAGATTTGATGGGATGTGCACTATTGCCTTGATGTGAAAGTGTTTCTAAGTTGGAAGAAGGAACTTGAATGCAATTGATATCGGAAGTGATCCAAATAACATATGGTACTATTATCTATGCTCTTGTTTCATTCTTTCATGTGAATCATCATTTGTTTAATCTTGCTATCATTGGATATATATATGTGTTTTAAACAACAATCCTTATATTTTTCACTATTGAATGTTTAAGGAGTGTTATTCTTTCAGTCATATCTGTATCAGTGATATATAAAGGATAGTGTAATAATGTTTTAATTATTACTTTGTTCAACTACTTGAACAAAGTAATTATCATATGAATAAATGTCTTTGTTTACCAATAGAGTCATCTATATGCCTGTTTGTGGATAAAGATTATCAAATATTACACTAAAAGCAGAAATTTCACGGGATAGGACAGTTGTTCATATTTTTACTTTTTAGATTAAATCATTCGTCCATTATCATTATATATTATAAGAACCAACCATTTATCCATTATTGGGAAATTGGTCCCATTATTTCCAGTTGGAGCCACCACGCCAAATGGAAAAGGAGTTGCCTTTAAGGTCCGGACCGGGTGGTTTTCCCCGATGTTGATGCAGCGATTTTTGAAGCATCAAAATTTTTGGCACTAGAAGGAGGGCATGAACTGTGAATGGCGAGCAAATCCAAACCTATAGCCCATTCTGAGAGTAAATCTCCCTCCACCTCACCTCAGACCTCCCGTTTACATTCTAAAACACCAGTATTCAAACGAGAAGAAGAGGAGTCAACTACCTCTGCTCAAACCCACCATACTTTAGATCAATTAAGTCCTAAGTCCCCTGAAGTCCAGACTCTCATCCAGAAACTTCAAGGCTTTTCAATAACACCACAGAAATCTGAAGTGTGTCAAGGCAGTGAGACTTCACAATTCAATCTACCTCTCCCTCTCACCAGACTTCAAAGCGGAAAGCTCGGTATTGAACCTACTGAGTTGCCTTTACCTAAAAGGAAAAGGGCAAAAAAGAACACTGAAGGATCAGACAGTGAGACTTTCTCATCATCATCCTACATTTCATCTTCCCCAGTGTGAAGTCAACCATCCACTCCTCCATTACACATTGTTGTTCAACAGGGATCGACAACTTCAACATCCCAACCTACTCAATCCTCAATATCAAATCCTTTCCAAACATCTGGAATTTCATTAGCAATATCCTCTGTTATTAGTTCTACAATGGCTCAGAATCCATGGAATAGTCCTGGTGCGATCACTATGCCTGCACCATTACACCCATTTCCAGACTCTCTAGCAAAATGGTTGCCGAAATTTAATCCAAATGCTGGAACACAAGCCGAAGAACATATTAACAATTTCATGCTATCAATTAATTTAAAAGGAGTGACAGAGG
Organism: Pinus taeda; assembly: GCA_000404065.3. Lineage (NCBI taxonomy): Eukaryota > Viridiplantae > Streptophyta > Pinopsida > Pinales > Pinaceae > Pinus > Pinus taeda. Next base: position 185,841 of record APFE030183379.1, on the reverse strand, counting down.
AAGATGTTGTCGTTAGGATTTTCCCTTATACTTTACAAGGATCAACTGGGTCTTGGTATTTTTCCCTGCCCTCTGGATCCATTACTAGTTGGAACACTTTTCAGGAACAATTTCTTACTAAGTATGGCGACGACAAGTCTTTAGCAATGTTAATTAATGATCTCTCGAATCTTAGGATAGAATCTAAAGAACCTATCAAGGAATTAAACTCATGTTTCAATAAAATCTTGAATAAGATTCCAATAGCCTCTAAACCAAGTGAGCAAATCAGAAGCAAATGGTATATAACAACCCTACCTTCAAATATAGCTATTTTTGTAGATAGAGCTGCAAAACCAACTTTAGCTGAAAACATGAAAGAGGCGCTTGCCATAGAAAAACACATTATTGCTTTAGAAAAGAAAGCTGCTCTTGAAGATAGAAAATCCAAAAAAGTTTCTTTTAAAGATGATTCAAAGAAGAAAACCCCTAAAGATCCATATGATATGGAGGGTCTACAAAAGTTCCTCAAGACTATGTCAAATGAAATGGTTGATATAAAAAAGAAAGTGGCTGAAACTTCAACAAAGAGGCCATTTAGAAATTTTAAGAAACCTGAATCAAAACCACCAAATGCTATATCTAATGCAGACTCAGATCCTAAAGAGGAAGAAGAAGATGAAACAGTCTTGCCATCCGAGGAACCTGAAGAAGAGGAGATTGTTGAATGCCATGGGATGTTGGACTTCATTTTACATAACTCCGATACAGAAAATGAACAAGAAGCTTTCCCTGTGACTACCAGGAGTAAATGTACTCCTGAACCTGTCCAGGCAACTTCGAAGAAAAAGAATGTAGGTACCACTACTATTAAAGAAAAGGTTCCCACAAAGAAATCTGTGGCAATACCATCCCAAAAGCAGCCATCATCTTCAAACCTACCTTCAACATCTAAGACATTGGTAGTGTTGGATTCAATGGATTACAATATTATCGATGATATGAAGAAGACAAAGGAAAACATTACTATGTTTGAACTTAGCAAACTCAAACATCAGCAGAAATTACTTCTTAAGGAGCTAAATGCCATCCCTTCTTCACCTCTTCCTAATGCTGTATTGTCTAAAGCTGCAAATGATTCAGGTCAACCACATCCTGGTAGAGTGGAAGCTACTGATGCAGATTTAATTGGAGATAGATCAAATTCTCATACTCCTTTCCTCTTGACCTATGAAATCTATAATAGAAATCTACACAACTGTTTGATTGACTCAGGGGCGTCCTCTAATATAATGCCAGCTTCAGTTTGTTCCAAACTGAACATTGAACCCCAAAAGTCTGCAATTCATATTGTACAGTTGGATAGAACTAAGGTCCAGGTTTTAGGGGAAATCAACTCCATAACTATCAGGTTATCAGCTGATCCACGAGTGGTTCAGAGAATTGATATTTTAATCGCTGACATACCTGAATTTTATGGTTTAATTTTGAGTAGATACTGGTCTGAGAAACTCCATGGTTATATTTCCATCGATTGGTCCCAGATGTGGCTACCTTATAAAGGTAAGCCAAATCAGATCAAAATCGATCGGGAGAAACATATGAACCATACTGTTACTGATTTTGAACAGGAAAATCAACCAATAGCATTCAATAACAATATTTTGGGGAATTACTCATCGGAATCATTCTTTGGCAATTTCACTGCCCAACCATCTCCTTTCTCAGTTAATAATTACACATCTCAGATAGAAATTTTTTCACAAACCGATAGATCAAGATGTGTCAATATTGCTGAAGAAACTGTAAATAAAATTGTTGATAATTCTTTATTTTGGTCACTATACTTTGATGGGTCTAAATCTAGTGAAGGTGTAGGAGCAGGGTGTATTTTAGTCAGCCCTGAGGGAGAAAAACCATGTTATCATGCAGATTGGAATTTGAATGCACAAATAATACAACTGAATATGAGGCCTTAGGTCAAGGACTCTACAAAGCTATTGGTCTTAAAATTCAATATTTGAAAGTATTTGGTGATTCAGAAATTGTTATAAAACAAGTTAGAAATACAATTCACTATTTTTCTAGTCATCTCAAACATTATCAGTCCTTGGTGCAGGAACTCATATCTCAATTTTTAGCATTCAATGTTTCTCCTATCCCTAGGTCCCAAAATGCAGTAGCAGACCTGCTAGCTAATGTTGCTTCCAAATTCCTACCTTCCGAAGATTACAGCCCAGACAAATTTTCAGTAGAGTTAATTTTTAGACCATCAATTCTCGATAATGTCACCAATTGGCGAGTGTTCAATCATGATGAAGACATTTTAAATTTCTTGACTTCTGACAAGTCCTACGATGATCAAATCATTGATGAAAGTGATCATGACCTTCAAATGAAGGAAAAGCAAGAAGAAAACTCAATACCAAAACCTGTGGTCAAGCTAGAAGATCTTTATGATATTAAAGACATGTTTAAACAGGTGACCAATTCAAAACTCCAGAGCTCCACTTTAAGATTTGAGTTGATAAACCTAGGTACTGAGGAAAACCCCCAAAACATTAATTTGGGATTAGGACTTTCTTTAGAAGAAAGAACAACATTCATTAGATTGTTGCGAAAATATAAATATGTCTTCGCTTGGAAATATGATGATTTGAAAACATACAATGCATCAATCATTCGACATACTATTCCAATGTTGTCTGAGCAAAAACTAGTGCAACAAAAGTTAAGGAAAATTCATCCTAACCTCAAGAGTCAAATAAAGGCTGAACTAAACAAACTCTTAAAGGCTAAGATCATTTTTCCTGTTAGACATTCAAACTAGGTGTCCAATATGGTGTCAGTTAGAAAGAAAAATGGCGACATCAGGATTTGCATAGATTTTAGAAATCTTAATAAGGCAAGCCAAAAGGATAACTTCCCTTTACTTACCATGGAGCAGACACTCCATTTAGTAGCTGGTTCTGAATTAATGTCCTTTTTAGATGGTTTTTCAGGATATAACCAAATTTTGGTCCATCCTGATGACATACTTAAAACTACCTTTAGAACTAAGTGGGGAACTTATGCTTACCAAAAAATGCCTTTTCGACTTATCAATGTAGGAGCTACTTTCCAAAGAGCAATGGACATAGCATTCAAAGGATTGATCAATAAATCCGTAGTTATCTATTTAGATGATATTACTGTATTTTCCAAGAAAATGTCTAATGATTTACATGATTTAAAACAAATCTTTAAACGCTGCACAAGGTATGGTATCTCGCTTAATCCAAAAAATTCCTTTTTTGCTCTTAATCAAGGAAAGCTTTTGGGCTTCATTATTTCAAAGGATGGTATTTATATTGATCCAGACAGAATTAAAGAGATTTTTGATATTCCATTCCCTCACAATAAAAAATCCATGCAGTCATTTTTGGGTCAAATTAACTTTGTTAAACGATTCGTTCCAGATTTTTCCTAGATTATTTTACCATTGCAAACAATGATTAAGAAAAATTCGGTGTTTAAATGGGGAACCGCAGAAAAAGAGGCATTTGATTATATCAAACAATCAATAATTAACGCCCCTGCTTTAAGTACTCCCAATTTTTCGAGTCATTTCATACTATATACCCTTGCATCTGCCTCGTCTTATGCAGCAATGTTGACTCAGATTAATGATCAAAACTTGGAAGCACCAATCTCATTTTACAGTTCAAATATTCAAGGTGCTGAACTTAATTACTCAGGAGTTGAAAAGCAAGCCTTTGCTGTATACAAAGCCATTAAACACTACATAATATTTCTCTTAAAAACTCACACAAAAGTTATAGTTCCTTTTTCAGCAGTAAGACAATTACTAGTCCAAAGGGAATTAGGAGAAAAGAGGGCAAATTGGGTCACAACATTACAAGAATATGACTTGGAAATCAAGCCAGCAAAGATTGTCAAAGGCTAAGGTTTTTGCAGGTTGTTAGCAGGAGCATCCAATATTCAAGAACCTGAAGGTACAAAAGATACTGAAGAAATCAATCGGATAAGTATCACAGATCCCGAATCACAATATGCAGATCTGAATTTCTATCTAAAAAATGGATACGCTCCTTCTAATCTCTCCTATAAAAAAAAATATGCTATTAGATTGAAAGCAAAAAACTTCATAATGGTAGATGATGTATTGTTTAGGAAAAATTATGATTCAATTCTATTAAGATGCTTAGAAAAACCTGAAGCGCAAAAGGTTTTGCAGAAGCTACATGACGGACCAGTAGGAGGACATTTTGGAGCTGATACAATAGCTCACAAAATCATTCATGCTGGATATTATTGGCCCACCATGTTCAGAGATACTCATGAATATGTTAGGAAATGTTGAAGTTGTCAAATATCTAGTGGAAGACAAAGAAAGCCATCTTTCCCTTTGCAACCAGTGAACATTGAACAACCTTTTGAGCAATGGGGATTGGATGTCATTGGGGAAATTACTCCACATTCATACAAACAACATAAGTATATCCTTGCTACCACTGGTTACTTTACTAAGTGGGTTGAAGCAATTCCTCTGAAGACAACAAACTCTGAGGCAATTATGGAATTCATAGATCAATTCATTATTACCACGTTTGGTGTCCCAAACGCTCTTGTTTTTGATAATGCATCTTATTTTTCTGGAAATTCTATGTTTGATTTTGCTATCAAAAGAGGGTTTAAATTGAATTATTCTGAAAATTACTACCCCTAGGATAATGGTTGATCAGAATCCACCAATAAAAATCTTATTAAAATCATCAAGCGAACTATTGAGCAGAATCATAAAAACTGGCATAAATCTTTGATATTTGCACTATGGGCTGACAGAATAACACAGAAGGCCTCCATAGGCACTTCTCCATTTAATCTAGTATACGGGAAGGCAGCTGTCATACCAACCAATTTAGTACTCCCCTCTCTAGCTTTAGTGTAGTTTATTGAAGAAAGTCCCTCATCTTCTATTCAATTAAGAAATGATCAAATTTTAAAACTAGAAGAAGAAAGGGAAAAAGATAGAATTATACATGCAAAACATCAACAAATTATCAAGTCATCTTTTGATACAAGTTCATCCAGTTCAAAGCAATTACAAGTTGGTGATCTAGTTTTGAAATGGGACAAAGCCCATGAGGATAAAGGAAAACACACTAAGTTCTAGAAAATGTGGATTGGACCATTTCAAATCAACGAGAAAATAGGCCCTTCTACTTTCATATTGCAAGATCTATCAAGTAAGAGAGATTCTCTTCCTGTTAATGGCCTTATCTTGAAAAAATTCTTCAATTGAGGAGGTAACCCCTTCTCCCTTTGTAACTATTCAATTTTTAGCAAAATTTGTGTGCATAGTTTTTAGGATTTTAGGAAAACAAAGTTGTAAGATGCCTTCCATTGGTCTTTACTATACTGAAAAAAGTTTCCCAAAAGAAATAGTTCTAATATTTACTTTTAAAAATGGAAGCCTTAAACAAAAGGAGAATTTCTAGGAAATTAGATATATTTAGATTCTGAAACCCCATTTTATTTTTGTAAAATCTTCTCAAGATTTAGAACTACTGTAAATCATTTTAATGTTTTTAAGAAGCCTGATAAAGGTTATCAATACAAAACAGAAACTGATTCAATCTTAGCATCTTCAACTCTTACCCTGTCATCCATGTTCTCTTAAGGAGAAAATTGTTCATCCCATTCATCAAAGTTTATGATTACTCAGGGTGTAATTCTAAAATATATTTGATATAAAAGATAAGAGGTCTTATTACAAGCCTGCTTACCATGATCATTGGGAAATAGTTCAACTGACATTACCAATACTGTATATCAAAACATGGTAATGGCTTATAATTGTAAGACAAGGGGTCTCATCACGAGCCAGCTTGTTTATTTAAATTACAACCAGTGAATGGCATTGTCAAACAGCTGGCCACCAAACCAGGACAATGGCTTTTTATCTTACAAAATAAGTAAAAAAAAGAAAAGAAAAAGTGATACAAAAATATGAAGCCATATTTTTGGATTCATTCTTTTAATTATACTCTGAAATGGATGGGATAATGAACGATCAAATGGTTAAAAGGTATCCCTGTCGAGACTATAAACGTTTGCTGGCAGCAGAGGCTCTATCTTTGACAAATGAGTCATTATAAATCTAAGTTGGAAAAGTTTTTGTTTTATCATTATCAACCAATTAAGGCTAATTTAAAAACTTATAATGTATTTAATTTTAACAAGAGAAGAAAATAGCAGAAATAGTTATTATTATATTCAGAATTTATATATACCTAGTTATATTAGAATTCTCCTCTTAGATGATATTTCCATATAAAGAAAGTTTAAGTATTTCAACATTTCTCAGAGATAATTGTTTCTCCCAATGAATCGCCAATTGTTGTGCTCTACAACAACCCCCCATTTCATAAATTTTTTCTTAAAAATCATAATATGAAATGGGTCCCTTCTAAACATAGATGTGTGAATAAATTGGTATTAACTCATCATTAGAAAATTCTTCATCAAAAGGTCGAATAGAAATGTTATATTATAAACGTTTTGAACTATAATGAAATCGGTCTTGTAAATAAATATAAAATTCTTTATTATTGTGATAAAGCGATCGCAAGATCACATATCGCAACAATAAAGAAAACATAATGCATGAACCCATTGTCTTACTCCGATTCGAAAAGCAAAAAACTATCGGATATCGGGAAAGGCGAATAGTAAGTGTAATGAAAGACCCTCCCTTATTTCTCTGATGCGATATCGCTATCGGCAGTCGGGGGATGTAACAAACGCATGTTTATGATACCTTTAAATCTCCCGATGTGATAAGGTGTATCGCCATCGGCGATCGGCAATTTTGCAATGACATAAGTAATATGACCCGAGCTCATCCTCGATTGCGATACATTAAATTAAGGCGCGAGTTTCAAAACATATTTAAAAAAGGCTTGCATGCATTATTTTGGATTATTGTTAAAGCCTTCCCATTCACGTTACCAATCACCGATCACGATTTACTTATGATTATCCGCCAAAAATCCAAGCAACGCTTAAATCAATCATTCGACATATAAACGATATGCTGGGTATTTAAAACTCCTTTACCATGATTGACAGGTTAAGCGGCCAATTAATGAAGCAGTTATGCCGAGATCTTCCCTGAGATTGTATCTGTGGCAACATCACTATAATCTTTCATTATTCGATAATTGATATAATTCTTTCATATTGGCTCATACTACCTATTCTTTGTATCATGTTGGTTTCATTCCTTGCGTAGAACTCCGCCGAAAGAACAAATTCAAACCAAATGGGAAAGAAATCCAAGAGATCCGCGGCAGCAGCGGCCCCTGCAGCAACAATGCAACCCACCAATGATCCAGGACCAAGTAAAAAGGGTTTGATTTCAGACACTATGTGTCTTGGCCTTGGAAATACAAGTTGGCAAAGTATCTACAATTTAATTGAAGCAAAGGAGCCGGAGGAAGTGTCGGAAGAAGGTACTGTAGGCTCAACTACTAAATCAGAAGCTACCCTGAAAGATTTAGCCGACTCATATTTGCACAGGATAGCAGCACGGGAGAAAATTCTTCCATACACTGATGTGATCAGATGGGTGGTTGAAGAGATTCCAGTAATGAATATAACATTTTGCACAAGTGACGGAAGAAGTTTTGGTTCATTTCTGCCTGATGACTTAAGAAAGATGTATCATTTACCTACACCTGAAAAGACATACAATAAAGTCTTTCTGGAGAAATTTGCAGCAGAGAACGAGCCGAATCGGCCCCAATTAACCAATGGAGACAGAATCCCACAAAGCACAAACATGAATCATCGGGTAAGTACTCTGTCGATTCGCTAGCATCCCCTTATTGTTATGTTGGAGCAATGATGTGTAGAATATGGGGAATGAATGATTTTGCAAAATTCACTATTGAAATGGTTCCTTTAATGGAAGCAACTATTAATAGTTATATGATGTATTGGGCAAACATATTGTCTGATAAAATAGCTGTTGCAATTCTTGACTTCAGATTTAATGCACGAAAAACCACTAGAATCATTCCCCCCTTTTATTACAGTGCTTATATTATGGATATACTTTGTTTTAATTCTGAATATCCTATACTTGGGTGGAGATGGACTTCACAAGACCCCAAGCCAATCCACATTTATCATCAGATGTTATGGAAGGCAAAATATAAAGACCACTTGTACCAAATTTGTAATGGTTTCATGTTGCCTATCTATTATGCCATTTTTAATAAGCCTGCCCCAAGTATTTCCGAGGAAGCAGAAATTGACTTAACTGCTGTAGGGAATTGGTTTGAGGAAGACAAGTTCACATATATAAGAGTTTATGGTAGCCTCACAAGACCCCATGTCCTCCCATTGTATGTACTAGATAAGCTGTTGGCTCGAGAGTTAGCCTACCAAATAACAACAACAGGGACGCCCAAAAATCTTAGGAATTCTAAGAAACAGGCATGGCCTTCATTTCCTTTGAAGTATGGCATTTACACCCTACATGATTACAAACATGCGAAGAAGGAGGAAGAAAAAATAAACATGCTCAATCTTGCAACCATCCCTAATAGGCAATTTGATCCAAAGAAGGTTGCCTATAATGTGCTGGAACAAGCCAAACTTACAAGGTTCGACCATGAAAAGGATGAGTTTGATGACCTGTTTTCTTCAGCAGAATCATTGTTTCAGGTGAAGACACTGGCTAGACTGAAATACAGAGATGAAGGACTGGTAGAATTCAATAGGCTCAGAGAACAGAGGTTGTAAACTCTTCCCCTAGACTTATTAGCTACTACATAGTCAAACAAGCCTGAACAACCAATCATTGATAAATCTCCTGCTACAGAGAAAATTCCTGAAAGGGGAAAAGAGCCAGAACAGGAAATAGAGCAGGAGACAAAAAAGAAACAGGACAGTGAATATACCGATTTAGAGACTCAAATTGATCCCAAACTCCTCAAAGAGTGGCAACAATTTGACTCCATTATTAGCAATCCCGAGACTTCACCAGGATTCAACACACCTCAAGTAACAGTCGGTCAAGGGACAACAACAACAACAGTTCCAATTGAAGGAACCAGTAGCCTACCCACCAACATAGATGTAGAAATAATTCCAAAGGATCCATCCGATCAGATTGTTTTGCGGATAGAAGACATTCCACCATTAGATGTCTTTTACAGTCCCCAAAACAGGGCTGTAGTGAAACGACAAAGGAAAAGGAGGAGACTTGATCAATATTTCCTTTTTCCAGCACAAACAAAGACAGCTAATGTGGTGTGGAAGGAAGAATTTAACCCTTCCGATGACCTTACAATGCTTTCTCAGTATGCCGGAGCCTATTCGGTAGCCACTATGGATAAAGCCTCGGAAGTAAGCAATCTACTTAAGGCAAGAGACCAAACAATTGTTTCTTTGCAGTTACAAGTGTCCGAAAGACAACATAAAATATAACAGTTAGAACAACAACTATCGACATAGTAGCAGATAAACAATCAATTGAATAAGAAATTGATCGAGGAGAAACAGAGGATAGAATCAAGCACGGTACAAAAGCAAAAGGAATTATCTGAAGCATTGGCCAGGATTAAGACAATGAATGAACAAACGATGAAGACCAAAGACGAGCAAATTGCTCAACTGTCACACCAAGTAGAAAAGTTGAAGAGTCTTCCGCAACCAACAGATTTCAGGTCTAAAGCTCTTCAGATCAACAAAGAATTGGTTACATAGATAAAACTGCTATGTCATAACATTTCTCTTGTTGAGCCCCTTTGTGAGATTGCTGCATCAATAGTTGACAAATCAACTAATGCTAGGTAGGATTTGGAACAGGCCGATGAGACTCTAACCAACTTCCTTGCTTGGCAAGACACCAGCGAAGGGCAAGACGCGAATCTGCCTAAAATTTTAGAGTCACACAAAGAAATCCTTTTCTTAGAATGGTAGTCACAATTAATGAAAGCAGAGAGAGAAGCCTCAAGATGCAGATTATCTACTAGTAATTTAATTGAGTTAATCAATGACACGCTTTATCTGTCTAACATGATTTCGCAGTGCACTCCAGGTAAACTGCCGTCAGCCAAAGCATTGGAACAAACATGGAATCAAGAATTGGAGAAGAATGGAAGATTAATTGTTGGCATCCAAAGTTTAACTTGGGATACCTTTTGATTTTTCTTAGTTAAACCATACATTCAAAGGGCCACACTCAAATGTTTAACTGATGCGATCAGTTGCATGATTCCCAAAATCCATGATGCCACATATTCAGCCCAACTGCATTCCCGGCTCACTCATCCTCCAAAATTGCAACCGATGCTTAATATTTTCCAGCTCAAGCCTAAGGGAGATTATCCGAAATAATGAATCATGCTGCCGACTGCAAACAAGCCTATGTTGAGAAGATACTCATGATTTAGTTGTACCAATTAATAGCATTTTATTTTTGTAAATTAGTTAGCCTAAATTAGTATTTATAGGCCCTTTCATGCATTTAGAAAGGGTCCTCAATTTTTGTATAAACTCAAATTTGGAAGTCGCACTATTGTGCTTATGTTATATTTTTATAAAGACTGGGCCATAATTCCGAATTTTAACGAAGAAAGATTTGATGGGATGTGCACTATTGCCTTGATGTGAAAGTGTTTCTAAGTTGGAAGAAGGAATTTGAATGCGATTGATATCGGGAGTGATCCAAATAACATATGGTACTATTATCTATGCTCTTGTTTCATTCTTTCATGTGAATCATCATTTGTTTAATCTTGCTATCATTGGATATATATATGTGTTTTAAACAACAATCCTTATTTTTTCACTATTGAATGTTTAAGGAGTGTTATTCTTTCAGTCATATCTGTATTAGTGATATATAAAGGATAGTGTAATAATGTTTTAATTATTACTTTGTTCAACTACTTGAAAAAAGTAATTATCATATGAATAAATGTCTTTGTTTACCAATAGAGTCATCTATATGCCTGTTTGTGGATAAAGATTATCAAACATTACACTAAAAGCAGAAATTTCACGGGATAGGATAGTTGTTCATATTTTTACTTTTTAGATTAAATCATTCATCCATTATCATTATATATTAGAAGAACAAACCATTTATCCATTCACTTTTATCCATTATTGGGAAACTAGTCCCATTATTTCCAGTCGGAGCCACCACACCAAATGCAAAAGGAGCTGCCTTTAAGGTCCGGACCGAGTGGTTTTCCCCGATGTTGATGCAACGATTTTCGAGGCATAAACAGTTCCTTAGATAATTTCTTTAATATGTCAACATAGTCCAATTGGGTCATAAGTTTTCCATGGATGACCATGGGACTAGGAAGACCTTTATCCCTAAAAATTTGAAATTTTGTTAGGAATCTATCAATGCCAACCTGCATGTTATGGCATTTTTTCTCTAAGTTAAGTATAAGGTTTCTTTTAGAAAGAACCATTTTGACTTTAACGATGGCTTTAGTTCTATCCTCCACACCAAGCTCATTTATTTCATGCATGTTCTTATTGTTGAAGAAATGGATGAGTCGATTAGCATCCCCAGGCTGGTCTCCTAGGTCTTCCTTTATCTTTTGAATTGCTTCGGTGGCCACTTTCACCAATTTTGTTTTCTCAAATATTACTTGAATTGATGGCCAAATATCATTGGGAGATTCAATGATATTGGACCAGAGCATTTCCTTGGTTTGTCCTAGTGGCTTTTTCAAGTTAAATCTTTTTCAAGGACCTTTATCTTCTCACGCATCCTTAGGACTTTCTATGCTTCTTCTTTCTGCTGTATTTGGGAAAGATTACAATCAATTTCTAAGCTTGCCACTTCCTCCTTAAGTCTCTTAAGCTCTATTGCTTGGATGCACATTTCCTCCATGGCTTTCACTAACTCCGTTGTCTTTTTTGTTGAGGTACCTGCAGTTGTAGACTCAGTTATGATTGGCAGTGCTGTAGCAGGTGGAGCTATTAGTGCCAGAGAGGCTGCCAATGTTGAAGGGACTGCAGTTGTTACTGTGGGAACGACAGTTGTGGAGGTAGTGGCCAATTCACTCTGTTTGGATTGAATCAATGTGTCCAATTCTTTCTCTGATTCTTTCAATTGGCCATTTAGCTTTAGGACCAAGTCCATAAGCGCTTCTTGTCTTTTTTGTGTTTCCAGGATTTTTGTTGTTTATGGGTGATGCAATGGTGGAATTTTGAGTTGCTTCTTCAAAGCAGCTATGTCATCATTCTTCTTCTTGATCAGTTTTTCAGTGGCCTTCACATCTTTGGGATCATGTCCCAACTCAATGATTAAGTCATTTAAGGACTTGATTTTGGTGTCTTTTTCTTATGAAGAGGCCTTCTCCAATTGGAGCTGAGCTGATATATTATTTAGAGTGTTTTGAAATTGGTGGGCTGTGATGGATTTCCCTGTAAATGTGGAGTAAATCATCTCCCATGTCTGTTTGTGCAACTCAATTTGGTCAATAGGATGTATGTCCTTTGCTAGTAAAGTTTATCTTTTTATAGTCAGCTGTTGATCTTGGTTGCTGTGTAGTGGGCTTCATGAATGTCATTTGCATTTTTCTTTCTTTCAAATCATAGGCTGACATAAGCCTTGTATGATTGGTAGGTGCCATCTTTAAGTATTGTGAGTAAGTTTGGGCTTTTATCCTCTCATTCCTGGCTTTGATGTCTTTGTACCTTTCTCTGATATCTTGATCTTTGTTTGCTGGCATCCTAAATAAGGACACTTCAACACTCTGTTGCCTTTCCAACATCTGAGTATGAGATGTGGAAGGTTATGGTGTGCCCCAGAAGGAGTGGCAGGCCTGCTTCTTTCTTTCTCTATACTGGTAGCTCCTGCTGTTTCTTCTGTGAATTCCTCCTCCGAAACAGGATTTAACCTCTGCCTTTTGACTAGGCTAGTTTTTGCATATGTTTGTATGGTTGCTCTGCCTAATGTAGTGGCCTCATCCCTGTTATCACTTAAGATTACAAGTTCACCTATGTACAAAGATCCATATAAAATTTTTTTGGTTCAAGTCAAAAGGTTTTTAGGTGTATTACTTTAAAATCAGTTTTTACAAAGGTATTGAGGTAGGTCCTTGTAAAAAACCGTTAGTTTCCATCTATCATAGCATATCTAGTCTTGATTACATCATTCTGACTTTGCACAGTTTCGTAGCATAATATGATTGGCCAGTTTAGCTGCGCAATCATTTTCCACCATTCCTGAGCAGCCATTGCGTAGCGCGGCATGTCATTCCATGATTGCCTGCGCTACGAAATCGGGGATTCGGGTATTTTCTGCAGCATATTGCCTTGAAGTGTCAAATCTTGGGAGGTGAGTCATCAAAAACCGTTCATATGTGTCAGTCGATGTCCTCTCTAGATCATGATAGGATTCATCCCGCCATTAGAGATAGGATCACACACATGTCAATTACTTCAATCAATCTTATGAGGTATGGTTGTGCAATTATGTTTATTCATGACTGCATTAACGTGCCTATTCAATGGTGAGTGTTTGAAAAAAACACAAGGAAACCGCCCGAATTCTCATTCAAAAAGATACTACTGCAAGCGAGCCTGCATTTCGAAACAAAAGCTGGTGAGTAAATTGGAGCTGCTAATTAAGTTTTTGGTGCAAGAAATTTTCTGAGCAAGATGGAGAAACGAGAGCATAGATCTGGGAGATGTCTCAGAACTGAACCAGAGGGACTTGACCTCATGCTTAAGGACGAAGGTGTTGCTCGAGCTTTCAAACAAGCGGGTTGCTGGAGGTTCTGTGAGAAACTTAAAGGCGGACACACAGAGGTAACCAAAGCGTTTGCTCTAAACTTTAGCGGCCTGAATTCTAAAGTTGCATTACTAGAATTCCCTGTATCTCCACAAGTTATCTCTGTTGTCACTGAGATCCCAAGGAGTGGTCAGGAGTGGTTTAAAAACTACAAGTTTGATACAACTCCATGCAAAGAATTTCTGAAAGAGCAATATGTCAACGAGGACCTTTCTAAGGCAATACCCAGGCATTATATTAAAGAGCATTATGCTTTGCTCCTCACAGCTATTCAGAAGTACCTCACATGTGAGGGAAGGTACACTAAAGTATACTCCTACCATTTCAAACTTCTGTTACATTTCACAGGAAAGACGTCCATAGATATTCCTTTCTATTTGTTTAGGAGTCTAGGCAAAATGTGTGACAAAGTTCAGTATAAAAAGGATAATTATGAGACATCTCTCTTCCATCATGGTTTAATCAAGCTACTAGTGTTAGATAGCCTGAATAAGATCGGGAGGGATTGGGACTCATTTATTTTCATGTCGGGTTTCCAAAGTAAAACCGGTCTAACCCCATTACCAGACAGAGAGAAAGAAGGGAAGACTCAAGAGTCTACAATGGTTGAGGAACCTATACTGGAAATAATAGTTGAAGAGACTACAGTGGCTGAGCCTAAGAAGCAGGCTAAAGACCGAAAGAAACAAAAGCATAAATCAAAGCAATCAGGGAAACCCGTAGTCATCAAAGAGACACCAAAATCATCCGAGGAGAAAATGAAATACCAGAAGGGTGCATCCAAGCAAAGTGGAGTAACACAGGAAACCAGGATCAGAACAAGGAGCCAATTGAGCAAAGAAAAGGGAAAGTCAATTGCAGTAGAAGACAGCCCCATGTCAAAGGCTAGTCTTAAGGATTTACTAGAAGCAATTGACTTTGAACAAGCCACATCTGTACAGGTGG
>APFE030183379.1:108883-170913 GCA_000404065.3 Pinus taeda | reverse complement strand
TATTTTCATGTCGGGTTTCCAAAGTAAACCCGGTCTAACCCCATTACCAGACAGAGAGAAAGAAGGGAAGACTCAAGAGTCTACAATGGTTGAGGAACCTATACTGGAAACAATAGTTGAAGAGACTACAGTGGCTGAGCCTAAGAAGCAGGCTAAAGACCGAAAGAAACAAAAGCATAAATCAAAGCAATCAGGGAAACCCGTAGTCATCAAAGAGACACCAAAATCATCCGAGGAGAAAATGAAATACCAGAAGGGTGCATCCAAGCAAAGTGGAGTAACACAGGAAACCAGGATCAGAACAAGGAGCCAATTGAGCAAAGAAAAGGGAAAGTCAATTGCAGTAGAAGACAGCCCCATGTCAAAGGCTAGTCTTAAGGATTTACTAGAAGCAATTGACTTTGAACAAGCCACATTTGTACAGGTGGAGCCCATGCCAATAGACCTAACACAGTCATCTCCTGACAACTCTAAGAAATCCAAAGCCTCAAAAAGGCTAAGATTTGAAGAGGCTGGGAAGGAATTCACGGTTAAGCCCAGAAGACCAATCACTAGAGGTCAAGCACAAGCAGCAGAACAAATTCCAAAGGGTGAGGAGACTGCCAAGGTAACAACGAAGCAAACCAAACCGTTGCCTAAGATAGAGAAACCAGAAAGGGCAGAAAGGACAGAAAAAATAGAGAAGGCAAAGGAGGCAGAAAAGGCAGAAAAGGCAGTGAAGGCAGAGAAAGTACAGGAAACTAAAAGGATAATTTATACCAGAGAGCAGACCAAACAAAAAGGAAAGCAGGTAGCTCAGGCCAAAGAAACAAAGGAGAGCAGAAAGAAAGAGGTAAAGGAAAGGGCTCCTTTGAGCAAGAAAAATAAAACCTCACCCACCAAGGAAAAATGGGAAGCAGCTGACTAGGAGATGGCCAATATAGAAAAGACAGTGTCTGAGATTGCAGCTATGGAGAGTGAACTTGTAAAGCTGAAGGCTCAGCTAGGCAAGTTAGCTGCCAAATGAATTAAATTTCGATGTTGCACCAAGTTTTTTCATTTTTCTTAAGTTAGTTAATGTTTTTGAGGCATGTATTAAAGAAAGGATAGTAAGCAATTTTGGAACTGAAGATGAAGCTGTAACAGTCTAAAATAATTGAAAAAATTCATTAAAGACTGTGATTTTGCAAAGAACAACAGTTTTGTAGCGCGCTACGAAACTGCTGTAGGTGACTGTTTTTAAGGGAAAATCCGAAAACGATGATTAGGTCACCAAATTTTGTGGAGAAAGGCTTCGAGGATGGAGAGGAAATCACCATGGTTGCTTAAGCCTTTAAAGGTTGACAAATGTAAGCCTTAATGCATAAAGGTAAAACCTTTTGTCTTTACCAAGTTTCATAAAGTACCTTTATGACCGCAGAATTAGGGTTTCTGGTAGGATTTACCAGGGTTTTGAGTTCAACACCAGGCAGTATTCGCAAAGCATCTAGATTATTCAGGCAGATGGTGTTATGGTATGGTCATTAAGGTCATTATATAGCTTCAAGCATTTTTGTTGAAAAATGAACATGGACCAAAACAGGGACCGGGAAAACAGAGGATATTTCTTCATCAAAGGCTGAGTCATCAACACACTCAGAATCCAAAGCAGCCAGTACAACGAATGCTCCTCAAGATATAGTCCAGCTCCTACAGGAAGAACACAACTGTCAGAGATCAGGAGGGAATCAAGCAAACGAGGAGATGGTAGCAGAATTTGATTAGAACTAGGACTCTTTTGTATTAAAAGCAATACCTCTGTATTTAGTAAATTAGTTTCAATATGGATAAGGTAGTTAATTAGAGGTTTTCGAGCTCCCCTCATGCTGGAGGAGGAGACTCAAGATAGCTGAGTTTTATTTTCTATAAATAGGAGAAACTCTGATGTATCAAGGGTTGGAGATTTTTATGAAAAAGACAGAGTTCTCATATTGGTGTATGTAAAGTTTCTTTTCACAGTAATAGAAAGCATATTGTTGTTTCTTCCCAAGATTCATCGTGTGTCCCAAATGTTCAGAATGTGTGTGGTTTTGGTCTATGTATCTTCATTTTACAATTCACTAGTTCATGCATCACTCTGAATTTCATCATTGATGCTAGACTTCCTGTGTATGTCTGTTGAGTTGCAGTCTTCTTAGTTGATGTTTTGGACAGTGAGCACTATATGCCTTGGTTTCTATGATGCAATAGTTGCTTGTTTACTGTAGAAATGTTTAACTCCATGAGCCCAATGGAAAAGCCTGATTTTATTGTTCCAACCAGTTTAAAATTCATTCACTGTTATAAAGAGTTAGCCATCTTTTGCTCTTAAATGCATATCAAAACCTGTGAGAGAGCCCTCTCTGACTAGGGAGGCTAATCCTTAGTCTAAAGTCTGGTTTGAAACAGTTGCATAAGATCTCACTAAGTAGCAGCCCTTAGTACATGGTTTTGTGACAACAATCCCTATTCCTTTTAAGGTTCTTATCCTCATTTGGAGGAGTTTGCAAGTTAGGGGGAGTACTCATATTGGGTTGCTGTGTATCTGTTTGAGTTAGTTCTTCTGATAATTCTGGTTGTTCTGACTCTTCTTGAACCTGGGATTCTTCTTCTGTATGTTGTTCACTGTGTGCCTATGATTCTCCTTGTGCTTGAGATTCTCCTAGCACCTACAGGAAAAAAACTTCATCAAGCATTTTCTCTAGATCAATTAGTGCATTTTCAGCAACAACTTTAGTGCTATCTCTGTCCACTAGAGTATTCTCCACCCATTCCAATTGATTTGCATATTTCTCTATTTTAGGGATCCGGTGGTGAATGTAGGGAGTCATCTTATTTTTATGTCTTCTATTGTAGATGAAGTCACAGGGGTCATATCTCTACATGAAGTTTTGTTTTAGTTTGAGTCTCTGAAGGATTTCTTTTGCTTCTCTTCTAGCTTCTCTGCTATTGCATACAAAGGGGCCTAGTGGATCTTTGATTCTGAGCTGGGCCTTCTTTTTGGCTTTAACAAAATGTACCTCATTTGAGTTGATTATTTGCCTATAGTACTCCAAAGAAAATAACCTCATTGGGAGGTATCTGGGTAACTTATATGTGGCCAACTCACAACCATAGCTCCTAATTTCTGTGTGATCTTGGTACAAGTACCAATCTCCCACTTTGTGTTGTCTTGGCAGCTGTAGGATCCTCCTGATATCTGAACTAATTCTTGGAGGAGGAATTCCTAGTAGCATGGTCACTACTAGATGTACAAAAAGTTTAATGAAATCTATGTATGGATATGGGGAATCATGCTTATGCATCAAAGGAGTCCAAAAAATTACTAACCTAGGATGACCTTTAGTGTCAAGCTTTTGGAGAGTGAATGGGAACTTGTCAGCTTGATAGTATAAGAAAATGTGGTACAAAACTAAAGAATACTTAAACACTCTTTCATTCCTCATTCTCAAAAATTGTTCATGCATCCTATCAGCTATGTATTTGGCATAATCATACATGACAGTAGGGGGCTGTCTTGGAGTAAAAATGGACATGAAGGCTAAAATGATTTCATCTATGTAATCAATGGTGGTATAGCCTAAAATACAAGAGATCATTGCTACTATATCCTGACCAAATGGGGAAAATATGGTAGCCACATATGGAGGAGGTTCTATTGGGACATGCTTTCTCTCCTTGATGAAGGTTTGAAGCATTTCAACAATCTTGGCTATGGTAAGCTTGGGAAATTTGTCTAGTAGGTATCCAATTGAAATAGGGGTTAATTTCTTCCCTGGTTGTAATTGTAGCATTTCATTGATTGACTCGACAATGATGGTGAAAAATATGGTTTGGAGACATCACTGCTCTTTGAATGTGAATGTAGTTGGCATGGCAATAATGAATGGTTTAAGGGAAAAATGTGCACCTCAGGGAATTGATACTTGGGCAAATCAGATTCCCACAGACCTATTTATCAGCTTGGCTTAGGTATTGGTCCCTGTATCGATAGTAAAGTTTGATAGGGGATTCAAGGACAGAGGTGTCCTTGCCTTGGAAATCTTTATCAACAAGGGGAAGGTGGTCGAGGTCTAAGTGAGGAGTAGTAATTGGTTTAACATACATGACAATAGGGGCAAACATTCTTAGTTCTTGTGGATTTAAGAATGGGGGACAAAAATTACAGTTTCTTGAGGGTAATGGGGTTTTAGTGTAGAGTAGGTTGGGCAACTTCAAGTTCCTTTCAATTAATCTTTCTTTTAGTTTTTAAGAAACTGAGTAATTTGTCCAAAATTTTAGATAACGTTTTTTCAGCGGATTTTAGTCTAAATACCTGGAAATTTTGAGGAAAATGGTTTCTGAATAGGTTGATTGGAAACTACAAATGGTTGAAGACATTCAGTGTTGGTTGGAAGGCAAACTAAATGTTTAATGGCATCTTTAGGGTGGCAAGTGGATGTATATGACAACTTTGACGTTTAGAGGCACTTGCATGGTAGCTTAAGTTGAATTCACGATAAAATAAATGATTTCGGGGTTTTGACTTTATGTGTAAAGTCAACTTTTTGGTGGGTAATGTGAATAGTAACAGTTTTGGCATTTAGCGGAGTGGCGGTAAGTGGTTTCCATCGCACCACTTTTGGGTGCCTGGCGGTATTGGGAGGATGGTGCCCGATTCCATTCATCGAGCGCTACGTCGCTTCAGGGGCCCAGTGGAAAATAACCCATTTCAGGCATGCCTGAAATGGTTAATAGTAATCAGATCAAATGGGAGGCGTGTTATTAGAAAATATAGTGTCTATGCAGAGCTGCTAGTCCCACTAAGACGGGTAGCTATCTTAGAAACAAACAAAATAAAGCCACTTTCGTTTTCCTTTATGAGAAGTAGATGGGAGAAGAGTGAAGAATACCAACCTCGATATTTTGCTTAGTTCCTTGCTTGTTCCTTCTCCCCTCTGATAGATCTTTGTCGCTCTTTCCTTGATTACCCCACTCAAAGAGTACATGTAATGTCAAAGCAGCATAATACCTTCAAAGTACAGAGATCTACAATCATAAACAATCTAGAACCATATATATATTGACCACACAAATTCATATATCATCAAACATACAAGAATGTGGAGGAAAACTTGAATAGCTTTATTGATATAAAGAATAGAAGAGAGGATTACAACCCATTGATCTGACCCAGCGTCATCCTCTCAGCATGAAAGCCCTTCTTCACCTCATGAAAAGCTTAGATCACGCAACACTATGATGTTCCACCAAGAAACCAATAGCACTTCCTTACAAGATACAAGATTCCAGCCTCCGGATCTCTGGGATGAGGGATCCATATATAGATGTTTGTAGGAGGGTGAGTCATCTTTTAGGATTTTGATTAGTGTCCTCTCTCTAACAGTTCTTGGTTCCACTTGGAGATTCATGATCTCTTACTCATCCCTGGGCGAATTCAGAGAGGCAAGTGTCACAGGAGAAGTTTTTGGAAGATTCCATGATCATCCACCTTGCAAACTGTATCTGCCATTTGTCTACTCTCACCCATCGCACCCTACAGAAGGGCTTTTCAGTATGCATCACACTTTTTGCATGTGGCAGGTGAGATGCATCACACCCTTTGCACTGAGCAGTATGTATGGTCCATTTTTGACCAGTTTTGAGTAGTTTTCTGTGGAGAACTTCTGGAAGATGACGTAATCAGCTGACCTTGTTTCTTTAGGGTGTGAAACAACACTTTTAGGGACTCAGAAGCCCTTGGTTTAAGGACATATATGATTGGGGTTGCAGTGCCCAAATATGTCTATTACAGTTGCCCCCTAAAGTATGAGGTCGAAAATCTTTTGATGTCAGGTGAAATGCTTTATCATGAGGATCCGAGGTTTTTTGAACTGGAAGGCAACCTGTAATAAGATACAATACAATACATTATCTTCATAATATTTTCATGATCTAGCTGAGGCGGGCATTCCCATGCTAAACTTTATAAATTCATATTTATGTACATAGGACAGACAACCATCTGTGTAGCAGACTGATGATTCTGATAGAGCCATCATCCTTTGATTCAGATGAGCATCTGTGCAGCAATGATGTACATTCGATGTATTTATTTTCCTGAATATATCGCAACTCGAATGGATGAAACTAGATCCGGGGTCTTCAAACTCATCCAATCTTCACCCGAAGTACAAGTCGATCCATGTGAAAAATGTTCTGGAGTCGAACATGGAAAGACATCGCCTAATTACCAGCCAATGATGTAAGTTGTTAACAGGCACGAGAGGAATCACCAATAATGATGATGGCCCTCAAGGTACTATAGTACAATTTCTCATGGTGTGAAAATGGGACTTGGCATCAAACACCACACAAAATCTTTCGGTCGAAGGCCATTGATGTAAACCTGTCGTCGGAAGTGATAAACTTTCCATTGAGGCATACAAGCTTCAAAGTACTGAAATGGTTGTTCCTAGGTCAACTTCTCAGATAATGAGCTGTCGTCGACAAGAAGTGACCCATCGTAGGAGGGCCTTAATGAATCCCACATCTATGACACGGAAAAGAGAAAATGATTTTGTGGAGGTGAAAACAATCTGATGATACAAGGTTCAGGGTGGTGGTCATGAAAGAATGGAGTGTGAATGTATTGTAGTGGATGAGACACAAGCTGGGTTGGTGAATTCTCTGAGTGACTTCTCTTGAACATATCAGCGACACTGAAATAGATTGGTAGCGTTAACCCCAAAGATGGATGGTACGATGGACCAATGGTAATATGACCGGTGAACGGAATAACCCAACCTGACTCAATCATGGTGATGGAGTGAAAGTGTCATGTTCAAGAGCGACTTGCTACCAATAAAGTTTCTTCAAGTTTTCTTCCCAATTTTTCCCCAGTCATTGCTGACCAGTACCTCGTTATTTTTATCACGCTTGAGGAGGATAACATATGCTTGTTCTATAATTTTCCCTTCGGGCAAACCCGTCGCTATGTTTTAACGAGCCTAGCGACAGTGAAACTTGTTCTTGTTTATATAGACAAGTTTGTCACTATTGGTTTTAACAAGTTTAACGACAAAGGCAACTTGGTCCTTTTTCAATTTTAGAGAGTCTGAAAAGGGACAGAAAGGAAACTCCAATAATCCTTTTTTGTGATATAATCCCTTAAGTCCGAAAAAGTATATAATAATACGAAAGGGATGCATTGTCGATAATTTTAACGAGTCGAAAAAGACAAGCGCTCGATGTTTTTGTGTAATAATACCTCAGGTCCAAAAAGATTAAAACCTAGAGGAGGGATAGCACTTCCGATAGCTTTAACGAGCTAGAGAGGCCAATTGCTCGACAATCTTTTCATATTTTACGAGTCAGATGAAAAGAGCTTAAAGGAGACTCGTTTTTGAGGAACGAGTGATATTTTCGGGTAGCAGCTGATTCCAGGTAACGTTTGGAATTTTCCAATCATGGCAATGGCTAACAGAATCACTCATCACAACTGTTCCTCAAAAGGGTAAACAATCAAATGGAGGCGTATGATTGGCTAAAACGGAGTGGAGATGATGGTAAGAACACGACGAAGGCTCAAAAGTTGATGATAATGCATTCACAATGGTTATTTACCGGATATTGGTTCATTTTTTAATGAGCTTAAACTTTGGCGGAACATATGCTTATTGCTTAGGTTTTTTTTTAACGAGCTTGAACTTTACGTAAAACTACTTGTGCTAGTTGTATAATAAGGATGTCTCATCGATAGGTTCAACTTTTATGGAGCTTGCACCATTCAAAACTTTACTCTGTATCCTTTCATTATGCAAGTTAGGAATGACCAATCCTACGAGTTTAAAGGGTTGAGAATCTACAAACTAAGAAAATAAATGGTTGCTCTTTTCTTGCATGCAAAAGGATTGCATGCCCCCAGGTATAGTGAAATAGAGTTTCTAGGCTACCATATAGAAGTTCTCGCATTTGCAAGATAGTTTCCATCCGCATAGCAGACAGAAACACTTCCCCGACTTAGTCCATTTGGACAAAGGTAATTCTTGCTCCAATCACCTAACCTTGACAAGGGAATCTATTTCCGGTCTAATCCCATTTCCCTAAATAGATGGGTGCTAGACTAGTCATATATCCATCACGGAAACCTACCCTATACCCAAAGTTTCCTTGCCAAAGTAGACCAGGGTGCATGCCCCTTGGGTTTTAGTCATGGCCACCGAATTACTCATGTTCTTCAGGTGGAAGGACTGGAGATTGATGAGATATTCCTTGCGTGAAAAGACCAGTTAGGGATGGAATTTGACTATTATCTATGTGTGAGCCGGGGAATTAAAGATGGTCTATGAGCTGGACCACTCGGCCTTTATGCAGAAAACACATTACTCGAAAGAATGAGGAGACAATGACTCCCATGCTATAAATATAGTCACGCCCAAGGAGTGGATTATAATCTAAAGGTCCTTGGACTACCATTATGTTCAGATAAATGGTTTTCCTTCTCAAAGTCATAGGCAAACTAGGAAGGATCCCTAATGGTCAACTGGTTCCTTTGTCGAAGCCTGTCAGATTTCTCATCTCAGGCAAAAGCGATGGCGAACCAATCGCTTTCCAAGCAGTTGAGGAAAGGATACTCATAGAAGCCCCTTCATCTATGATAGTACTGACCATGACCATTCTGTAAGCTTGTACAATGATTCGGAATGGTACATTAGACGGTAGATGGGGTCTGCCTAGTAGATTCCAATCGAAGGAAACGACCGAATAAATGGCCGGATACAACTCTGACGAATTTCCTTCCTGCGGTAAAGGAACAGGTAGATTTCCCCCATGTTCATCGGAGTCTGTGTTTACAAAAAGAATCTGAATGGTGTCATTCTCATTCTCTTCGATGACTGTATCATCTAAAGATGGACCTTTCGAAGATAAGACTGGGTCGACTGCCATCTCGACCTGATGAATTTGGTCCGGAGTGGACTCAGAGGGTTTATCTTCAATGATAGATGCTTCAACCGACCACAAAGGTGTGTCAGTTGGATTTTCAACTAGCGATGGACTCGGCAAGAGTTTCTTGTACCCAGGAGGAAGACGTAGCGATGAAGCAAGACGGTTATCCAAGACTCTTTTAGCTTCATCCAGGAAGGGACAATGGTGGATGACATGATTGCCTTCACACAGCCTACAAGGAAATTTATATTTCCCTTTCTGTCCAGAGACTTCGCTTTCACTAGTTGACGATGTACTCTCAACATGATCGTCAGAGGTTGACGACACCAGATTGTGCAAACGAGGATACCAGTCCCTTAAGATCCGAGGGATGCAAGGAAAATCTCGATGATAGTGGTCTCCTTTGCAAATGACACATGGAGATTTAGGTTTGGACAGTGCAGTGTGTGGATTTTCGCTAGATGATGCATGGTTGCCCCTTTTTTCCTTTGGCTCCTTCTTCTTCTTCTCCTTCCCTTTCTTCTTCTTCTCAATTACTTGGTTTTTAGCTTTACTAGCTTCACCAAGTGAAGAGGAAGGAGGGGAGGGAGAAACAAACAAAGCTGAAGTTTGGGGGGTAACTCTAGTATCATCTAGTTGCTGACTTGATTGCTCAAGAATCGTGGTGGTTTGAATGACAGAGGTTGAGAAGAGCCATATTGGCAAGCCAATTGTCAGTACTGGGAGGGACAATGTGGCCATATGAGGTGCACCAACATCTCCCCAAGAGGAGAAGGGACTAGGATTTCCCCCAAGGGGAAATCCTTGGTTGGTGGACTCCATTTTTCTCAACCTAATACCAATGAGGGAACAGTGATGTTATTCCGATTAAAATAAATTTTATGACGCTTTGACACAACTTGCTTTTTTAATTTTTAAGAGTCAAGAAAAAGCTAAAGGTGACTCTAGTCGCCTTCGACTTTTAATGAGCCCGAAGTGACAAGTGCTCAGATGGAACTTTTCCTTTAAGGAGTCTGAAAGGAACGAAAGGGACTACTTTGGAAATCTAGACAAAGGGATTACCAAACCAATTGCAAAACTACAGAATACTTTTTATGGTACGGCAGTCAATCTTCCCGAATGATGTGTTCAATGCATTGCAATTGATAGGGCGGCATACATGGCTTCCTAAGGATAAAGGATATAGCCTATTGTGGTCTCCCAATATATACTCGATGGTACTTGGGAGCACAAGTCCATACTGGCACTTGTCGTCTCAAAGAGGAGGAATCACCCAACCTACGATGAAAGTGATAGTTACCACGCTTTACGACGTCGGAATACGTCTCTAGCCTAGAGTCTAAATGTTGTGCGTTAGGTTCCAAAGCATTTTTATGTTCATTGAATTTATTTTACAGTTGATCTTTCTTAAGAAGTTTGACTTCAGGTTCTCTGCGTGATGTAGATATACAATTCCTAAAATGCAATCTAAGATGATAAACAATCGTTTAATCTTCTTTTTGCAATGAAAATTCTAGCTACTAAGGAAAGAGAAGCGGGATTCTTTCAACATAGAGAAGAGAGCACACACTAGATGCACTGTACTAAATCAAAATCAACAAGCAATCTAAATGAAAATGCACATGCATGTATTTGTTTTCACTTTCTGGATGTGTGAATGACAAAAAGAATGCTAAGTACAAATCTGAATCGTTTCAAGCGACAATACTAACGATTTTCTCTTCAAAAGATGAAAGGAAGATAATAACAACACTTTGCAATTTTGAATTGAAAACTACTTTCGACACTTGAAAAACTATTAATTCAAATCAAATACAAGATTAATAGTGTAATCGACCATCAAGAACAATAGGATTCTTTCTTGTGACTGAAAACGACACTTGTGACATTTCCAAATCAAAAGATGACAGTTTGATTACGGTACTTCTTTGTAAAGGAGAACCGTAAATGACGAACAATACATAAAAAACATTTACAATTCTTTGTACAATGGAGGCTGAATCATGCAAAGGAATGGAGTTTTCACAGTGGTATACTGATCACAGACAACAAAACTCCTGAATAAAACTGAAGAGAGTGAACAAAAAACCAAAATCTGGAGGCAGAAACAGTCTTATCTGATCATCGCACCTGTAACACAGGGAAAGAGCGATGCATCCCACCTACTGCACACGGGAGGTGTGGTGCATCCAGATTCCCAAGAGGAGAAGGTGTGATGGTCTAGGGATGAGACTTCAACTTGGTTCTTGGTCACAATCTACAACTTAGTTCAGGGATTTAGGTTGAGCTAATGATAGTCATTAAATGCAAATCACAGGGGCTGATCTAATGAGGCTACTTGAGCCACCACCAGGGCAATTAGGATGTTTGAAAATCAATTATTCAGTTTATAAACAAAACCCAGAGATAGACTGAAGCAACATTGATCTACTTTGCACTTGCATAGAAAATGCAGTTCGAAGGCTAGCTGGCTTGACTTCAGGCTCCGTCTGTAGTTTATAAAGTAAACAAATATAGACAAGAAAAAAAGCTATTCGCTCCCCAGCGGAGTCGCCATTTTGTTATCGGGAAATATAGTGTCTGTGCAGAGCTGCTAGTCCCACTAAGACGGGTAGCTATCTTAGAAACAAACAAACTAAAGCCACTTTTGTTTTCTTTAATGAGAAGTAGATGGGAGAAGAGTGAAGAATATCAACCTCAATCTTTCGCTTAGTTTCTTGCTTATTCCTTCTCCCCTTTGACAGATCTTTGTTGCTCCTTCCTTGATCACCCTGCTCAAAGAGTACCTGTAAAGCCAAAGCAGCATAATACCTTCAAAGTACAGAGATCTACAATTATAAAAAATATAGGACCAGATATATATTGACCACACAAATGCATATATCATCAAACATACAATAATGTGGAGGAAAACTTGAATAGCTTTATTGATATAAAGAATAGAAGAGAGGATTACAACCCATTGATTTGACCCAGCATTATCCCTCAGCATGAAAGCCCTTCTTCACCTCATGGAAAGCTTAGATCACTCAACACTATGATGTTCCACCAAGAAACCAACAACACTTCCTTACAATATACAAGATTCCAGCCTCCGGATCTCTGGGATGAGGGATCCATATATAGATGTTTGTAGGGAGGTGAGTCAACTTTTGGGATTTTGATTAGTGTCCTCTCTCTGATAGTTCTTGGTTCCACTTGGAGATTCATGATCTCTTACTCATCCCTGGGCGAATTCAGAGAGGCAAGTGTCATAGGAGAAGTTTCTGGAAGATTCCATGATCATCCACCTTGCAAACTGTCTCTGCCATTTGTCTACTCTCGCCCATCACACCCTACAGCAGGGCTTTTCAGTATACATCACACTTTTTGCATGTGGCAGGTGAGATGCATCGCACCCTTTGCACTGAGCAGTATGTATGGTCCAGTTTTGACCAGTTCTGAGCAGTTTTCTATGGAGAACTTCTGGGAGATGATTTAATCAACTGACCTTGTTCCTTTAGGGTGTGAAACAACACTTTTAGGGACTCAGAAGCCCTTGGTTTATGGAAATATATGATTGGGGTTGCAGTGCCCAAATATGTTTATATGTCTATAACAAGGTGATTAAGGCGGGTTAGGGTGTCGAGATCATTAATGGAAGGTTAAATTTTAATTAATCACAGATCGATTAATTACATGAGTCATCGGGGTTTGGGCTTTAGTATAGTTTATATTTAAACTGGGCTAGGGATATTAAATTAAAGGGTTTTAATATAACTATACAGGAAAGGGTTTTTTTCTTTGGGAATTAATATATATAAATGTTAGAAATTAATATGAGAATGGCGGAAGTGAAATTACGCAAAGTATAATGAATTCTTTGTGTTTGTTTGCTTTTTACATAGAGACATTACAACTTAGAATAAGTGCATTTTGTGGGTTTTTCATTAAAAAGGGGTATCCATGGGGGTGATTTCTTTTCCTTGGGAAAATGGTGTTTTAACCTTAGGAAAAGGGATTTCTTAGGGAAAATGAATGAATTGAAGGGGGTGAATGTTTATGAGTGGTTTTTAATCATTGGGTCAAGGGTACGGCTCCTCCAAAAGTCAGAGAAATTCTCTGAGCCCCTTTGACTTTAAGATTTTGGATACTTGAAACTTATTTTGAAAAATTAGTTAAGTAAAAGGTGAAATGAGGGAGGGGAAATTAATCAATTTGACTTTGTGAAATTTATGCCAGTCCAATTTCTCATCCATACTTAGAACTTTCATGATGAGGGTGATAAATATGCTTTTGTCTAACAATCATCACAATTCTGCAACCTTTCTTCTACTTACCCACTTGCTCATCCTACCATTTTTTACTTCTCTTTATTAGGGTGCATTTGAGCTAGCAAACCCTTATCCAACATTTTTCTTTCTTTTACAATGGTAATCTAACTAAATCTAACCTTATTACATCCAAGGTCTCAGATTAAACAATTGAGCTCCTTTTTATTTATTCAACCTAATATACTTATCTGCCAAGATTACACTGTTTGGTCAGATTTTTATTTCTCTATCTATAAGCATGAAATTGAAAGCATAAAATAGCCAAGTTTAAACATTTTGACTATCATGGATTGTGGCATAGGTTACAAACTACACACAATCATTTATTCTGCATAAACAGTAAATAGTAGTGGCATTTTGACTAGCACACTTTCATGGTCTTTTTCTTTTTCTTGTGGTTTATATATATATATATATAATATATATATATATAAATATATATATATATTATATATATATATATATAAATATATATATATATATATATATATATATATATATATATATATATAATATTGACCTTTTATTCTTTTTGTCCTTTGATTGTTCTTTTAGGACATACCCTCTTTACATTTTTTAATTTTTTGAATATGGAAAACATTTCAGAAAGCAAAGGTATGTACATATTACAAGTTTAATCTCAACCATTCAAAAATTATGACTCCTATTGGTATAGGAACCTAACAGTGGCTCCACTTGGGTATGGCATTTCCTGGTGAAATGTCAAGGACTTGTAGATCAATAGCCTTCTGAATTTCCGTAATGTTTTTCCGCAACTTTTTCCTTTCACTTTTCCGCCTTATTGCTATTTATGACAGTAAAACCTTTGAAGCTTAGGGCCTTCTCTTTGGGCTTCAACTCCAAAAATTCACTATCCAATCAACTCTAAAATTTTGGAAAAATAGAATATGTACAAGTGATTAGTGAAATTAGTAACTAGGTTCAATGTAGTGTTTAAGAATTCGACCATTAATTGGTCCTCCTTCTGCTTTTGTACCATCTAATTCTCTGAGGAAAAAAGAATTATTACCCCTAAAAGCATAATTGATATATGGGCCTTTCCATAGGAAGTCAAACTTCCCATGTTTACCTTTATCCTCTCTTCTTGAGTCCCATTTCAAAAATTTGTCTCCTAGGTAGAAATATTCTACTTTGGTCCTTTTATCAAAAGCTTTCTTGATCCTTTCTTGCACAACTTGAGATTTGATATACACTTCTTCCCTGGTCTGCTGTAAGTGAATTTTCTGGTTGATTCTCCTTTGAATATCATTTGGCTCAACCTGCACCTCTTGGAGTAATTTCATCACTGGTATTCCCAAGGAAGATGGTAAAACAACCTCCATTCCATAAACTAATTGATAAGGACTAGTACCAATGGATTTCTTTGTAGTTAGCCTATCTACCCACAAGGCATTTACTAGCTTCTTGTTCCATGTTTTCTTGTTATCCTCCAACAATTTTTTGATGATATTCATTAAACTCTTGTTGGAGGACTCTGCTAGTCCATTCCCTTGAGGGTAATACGCTGTAGAGTGACCTAGGGTTATACGATACTTATTACAAAAATCAATCATTCTCTTAGATTTGAAGGTTACTACATTATCAGTGATGATCTTGGTTGGGCACCTAAATCTAGATAGGATGTTGGATTCAAGGAAGGTTATTATAACAGTATTAGTGGCTTGCCTTGACGGTATGGCTTCTATCCATTTGGTAAAGTAATATGTAGCAGTGAGAATCCATTTATGTTGGGCAGAGGAAGGTGGATGGATTTAACCAATGAAGTCAAGACCCCACTGTTGAAATGGTGCTTCAGTAGATATTGGTTTCAAGGGTAAGGGTAAAAGCTTTTTCTTTCCTTCAAAAATCTGACATTTATGACATGAGGTTACATTTTTTTTTACATCAGAAAACATAGTGGGCCAATAAATTCCAGCTCTAAGAATCTTGTTAGCAGTGGTTTTCCAATAAAAATTTCCTCCACAGTCACCTGCATGAAACTCTTGTAACACCTTGTCAGATTCTTCTTTTAATAAACAATTAAGAAGGATGCCTTCATGGTTCTTCCAAAACAGAGCATTGTCAATTACGCAAAACTTTAAAGATTTCATTTTTAAAAACCTGCTTTTGGTCTTGGATAATTCAGGAGGAGCCTGTAAATTTTGTAAAACATATATAATGTTAGCATACCATGGTGATTCAATAAAGGCCTAACTGATTGGTGGAGTCGCCATCTCCTCTCCATTATCCATTTCTGCAATAAAATTTATGTCTAAGGCCTGACAATTCAATTCATCCATGAGCTTGGCTAAACCTTGGCCTTTGATCAACTTTGTAGGTTTGATTTCTAGGTCATATTCTAATATAGTAGCTATCCACTTCCCTCTCTTTCCATCTAGACCATCTTGAGTTAGGATGTCTTTGACCACAGCATTGGGAACATAAGCTATTACATAAGAATATAAGATGTAAACTCTGAAATCTTTGATAGCTTTGACTAAAGAAAAAGCTTGCTTTTCCATTATATTATACTTTAAAGGGGCATCCCTTAGGGCTTGGCTAAAAAAGTCAATAGGTTGTTCATAACCCCCATCATTCTTCTGCAGTAGGACTGCAACAATTGTGTGTTCTGAGGCAAAAGAAAATATAATGAAATCCCTATCAAACTTTTGAATTATCAAAACTGGTGTTTGTGTTAAGGCTAGCTTAATATCTTCAAAATACCTTTTAGCCTCAACTATCCACTTAATAGTCAAATATTTCTTCAACATGTTATTTAATAATCTAATTAGTTCTGCTAAGTTAGAAATAAATCTTCTAAGAAAGTTTATTTTACGTAAAAAGGCTTGTAGTTCTCTAACTCTCCTAGGATGCTGTATTTGTAAAATGGCTTCAATTCTTACAGGATCTATTTGGATACCATGTTTAGGGATTATGTGGCCTAACAATTTTCCCTCTTCCAACCCAAATAAAGATTTTTTAGGATTCAAAGAAATTCCATACTTTCTACATTTGATGAAGATCCGCCTTAGATGATCTAGGTGTTGTTTATTATATTTCGAGAATACAGTGATATCATCTAAGTATATTACTAGGAAGTCATGGATTTCCCTAGCAAAAGCTATATCCATAGCTCTTTGAAAAGTGGCCCTTGCATTCTTTAATCCAAAAGGCATCTTCACATACATGAAAGTGTCCCAAGGAGTAGTGAATGCAGTTTTAGCCTGGTCATCTGGGTGGACTAAGATCTAATTATAACCAAAAAACCCATCCAACAATGAGATTTTGGTTGAACCTACTACCCTCTGTAATATGTGATCCATTTTGGGGAGAGGGTGGTTGTCCTTGAGGGAAACTTTATTGATATTCCTAAGGTAAACACATAGTCTAATCTCACCAGTCTTTTTCCTTGTGGGCACCAAATTTGAAACCCGATTAGAGAATCTAATTGCTGTTATTATCTTGGCTTCATACATTCTTTTGATTTCCTTTTCAATAGAAGGCAATAGAGTGGGATTAATCCTTCTAAGATTCTGTCTAAAAGGTTTATGGTTTTCTTTTATGGGGATAGTGTGTTGTATTATGCTGGTGTCATAGGACTTGAGGTCCTCATAACTCCAAGCAAAGACATTTTGAATTCCTTTAGAAATTCTATGTATGTTAGTTTTTCAATAGGAGGTAAGGATTTTGAAAGTTTTATCAATTTAGGATTTTCCTCGGAGCCTATGTTACCCTCCTCTATGTTAGATTTTAAGGGTTCCATTTTTGGTTTTCTAGGGATATCATTTGAATCAAGCAAGTTTGCAATGATCTGGATTGGAGGTTATAGGGATGGGACCCCATCACAGAGGGGGAGGAGGTAGGGTGGGGGGGGGAGAGAGTTTTCCCTGAACGATGGAGGTGTAGTGGAGAATGTGGGGGGGGGGATTATGATGTTGCAAGTAATGGTGGGGAGAGGGCATGGGGAAGTGGCAAGGGAGGGGATGTAACATGAAGAGTAGAAGGCAAAACATTTGAAAGTAAAACAGAGGTAATGGGAGCAGAGTCATTACCCGGAAGAGGAGTTGAACCTGCAGCCAATTTGGAGCGCGTGCGAGGTGGTGAAGGAGGGATATTCTGTGGATTTTTTGCCTTCTGAGTCGACACCCCATCAGTAGCCTCAGGAGGGACTTGTCCATGCTTCTCGAAGTTGTCTTTGAGATTAATGATTTCAGAGTCTTCATCAATTATCTCTTCAATTTCAACTTGCTTTAGGTTTTCTACTTTTGGTTTAGTAAATTTAGTGGGATGAAATCTATCCATCTCTTCATCTTCTATTTTGTTAATTTCTATTTTATCTATAAAAGCAAGATCTAATGTTATGTCAGTATCTATGTTTCTATTTACAAATTCTTCCTCTAGAATTAGAAAATTGTTTATTTGTTGGCCATTAGTGAATACTTGCCAGTTTTTTAAGTTATTTGGGATAGCAGGTGTCTGCCTAACCTTAGTAGTGTACTGATGGTTAGGTTGAAATGGTAACTTGCAAGTGTTGGCAAACATTGCTAAACTATGAGCCTGCATATTGTGTTTTCTTGGGATGACTACAAGCTTAGTTTCCAAAAAGGTATTCAATATTTCTACAACTGTTCCTCTATAAAAACCTAACCTAGGATCTATAGTCATATATACAAAGTTGATTTGTTTTATAACCAACTCAGAATCTCCTATAATAGAAACTCTTATGGCTCCTAACCTTTTAACCAATTTGAGACCTAAAAGAAGTGCTTCATACTCAGCCATGTTGTTATTGCATTTGAAGTTTAGCCTATAAGCATGGCCCTTTGAGTGATCATTCTCTAAATTGTAAATCCACACTCCTTCTCCTTCTCCTAATTTGTTCACTGATCCATCAAATTCAAGATGCCATAGTATTTCATGTTCATAATTCTCACTGTCTGGGGGAACAAAATGTTCTTTGATTATGGTATCTTGATCATCTTTTTTATTCTCTTGAATTTGGACAATTTGATTTTCTGCTGCAATTGCAATTTCTTTTGGTTCAGAAGTAATGTTGTTTGAAGTATTTTCTTGGTTTGGTTAAGCATTGTACAAAATGAAAGAACCGATGTCAGGATGCATGGAATATATAGGAAAGTTTTGAAGTCTCTCCTAGCTACTTAGTACATACATCATCAGGTTCTCTCTGTACAGTTTTTTAGGATGTACAAAGATTGAAATTGTGGAACATGACATGTCAAGTTGCAAAGATCCTTGGAGTTTATCCCCCCATGATCTAGACAACAACATGCCATATTTAGGTGGTATATCAGTAACAACTATTTCCATAAGAATAGTCTTAGAAGGGTATTGTACTAGGGAAACACATAGGTCTTTGATCAGCCCTGGGCACTTTACTTGACTTGAATGAAATGAAAATAGGTCATTGTAAGGCCTAGTGATATCCAAGTTCAATTTCTCCATAACAGATTTAGGCATTAGATTGTGTGAAGCCCCAAAGTCTAGCATAGCATTGTGTAGGATGTTATCGTGAATGTTAAGGCTAATGTAAAAGGGTGGTATCCCTCCTTCCACTGGTTTTCCATTAACATCAGGACCGAAAATAAGCTCAGGATGATCATCAAATAGGTTAACAAAGTCTTCATTCTCAACAAAGTTTAAGGATTTGCTTATTTGAGATTTGTAAGTTTCATGTTTAATCAGCTTTGTCAAGGGAACCGAGATTTTCAATTTGGCCACCTTTACCCCCAAATTGAAAGGCAAAGGGGATTTATCTGTTTGAGTGTTTGGAATTTTAGCAGCAGGGTTTGGAGCAGATTGCTCCTTTTTCTGCATTTGAAGTCTTTTTTAGTGGATTTTCTAATAGAATGTTTGGAGTTTCTTCCATTGTCTCCTTGGAGGGGATTGAGGTGGATGGTTTATTATCAGGGGGTTGGTCATTAGTTATATCTACAATGGTGGGACTAGAAGGATTTTGATTTTGTCTAGAGAGGATTTGGAGAGTTTTTGTAATTGGAACTGCTTTAATTTTCTTAGGTTGATTTGGTACCGCTTTCTTGTTTTGGTCAGGAGTATCAATGTTCTTTTTACACCTCAAATTTTATTGTCTGTGCACTTCGAAGATAGCAGAATCATACCCTTGCTTGTAATCGAATGATTCTTCGGATTGGGTTTGTAATTGCTAAAGAATGTGCAATTCCTGATCATCTTGAGTAAAAAAGACAGTTTCCTCCTCATCTAATCCCATTAAGTTAATTTGTGTGTCTTGTTCAGGGTCTTTTGAATGGGAAGGTTTTCTTGAAAAGGTGGCCTAATATTCTGATCAGGTCCATTTTTTCTAGTGTTTTGATTTTGATTCTTTCTAAAGTTTGGGTTTCTCACTGGAGGTGCTTGTTGATTATCCAAGTGAGGTTTCCTTTCATTTTTCTCCATCCTATCCATCAATTTTTCCATTCCTTTGGCTAGGGAATCCATTTTAAGGTCAAAGGGTGAGGCTTCATCTTTCAAGGGTGCTCTCCTTTCATTCCTAACCCTAGCTCTTTTTTCTAGAGAATTAGCTTCTACACTAACTGCTACACTCTGCATGTCTTCTAGAGTTGGAGGGTTTCTCTCTCTAAGTTGGAATGCCATATCAATTTCAAAATTGTCAGGAAACATTATCAAAGCTAAGCCAGTGGGGGTCTAAGGTCGACTGGTATTGCATTGTATATATTGTTAAATATAGTACAATAGTCTTGGACTATTTCATTTGGACCCCTCTTGATGTTGTCATATTTTGAAAGGATTTGTAGAGTATTCTTTTTCTTTTCCCATCTATTTAAAAATTGCTAGTAAAATACTTCTAAAATATCTATACTATTAGCAGGTAAATATCTAAACCATGTTCTTACATCACTAGCTAGAGTCTGGGTAGAAACTCTCATTTAGACATCTCCAAAATCAATTTCATGTAATTCAAAATAATCTGTCATCTTTCTTGTATGTTTTTGTGCTATATAGGGTCCTATGCCATCAAATTGGACAATTTTGTTCTGGTAGTCTTGTGGCATGGCACCTAGTGGAGCAGCTAACACAAGAGGGGCATATCTGTTTGCCATGGCTCTAAGTTAGGTAGGACTAAGAAGTGGAGTCTAGCTACTAGAAGATGATACGGTGGGTAATGAAGAACTAGGAGTAATGGGTGATTGATGTGTAATGGTCGGTTGGTGGGGAAGTGAAGGTATAAATGGAGGAGAGGAATGAACTTTAGAGATGGAAGGGAATAATAGTGAACTAAAGGGAGTTTAAACTGTTTTAGAAAGTTCAGGGATCTTAACAGTAGTAAGGGATGATTGAGGGGAATTTAGAATGTATTGATCAATTGACAAGTTTTCCCTTTGGACTTCAAGTTTTGCTGTAAATTCTAGATCTAGAACTATGTCATCAAGTGAACTTTCAGACTTGGTTCTAAATAGGTAAAGTTAAAAAGATTCGTCAAAGGGGAGGTCTTCTAAAAACAACCACTCATCCGAGTAGGAATATGCTTTAATTGAAGGTGTAGGATTGACTGAACTTTCTTGTCTTCTAGATATTCTTGAAAACATATTAGGATCATCAAATACCTGGGGAGGGTTTGGATCAGGGTTGGCCCTAGTATAGTGAGTTCTCCTGGAAGCCAGCGTTTCAAACTTTTCTAGTTACTTTCCTTTTATGAAATTTTTATAAACAACTTCTAATAAATCCTTCAAGAGGCTTGAAATTTCTCAAAGGTTTATTAAGACTGAGGATTTGAATCCCCGGTATGGTCGCCACTATGTTATCACTCAGAAGTCTTCCCTAGAAGTTATCAAAAGAAGGAATAAT
Organism: Pinus taeda; assembly: GCA_000404065.3. Classification (NCBI taxonomy): domain Eukaryota; kingdom Viridiplantae; phylum Streptophyta; class Pinopsida; order Pinales; family Pinaceae; genus Pinus; species Pinus taeda. The sequence continues at coordinate 149,833 of APFE030183379.1, read as the reverse complement.
CTGAGGTAACCATAGACCTAATCTTTTAGACTCAGGTTCTAGCCAACCTAAGTCTAGAGAGGGCTCTCTCTTTATAATTTTAACTTTGTTTTGGGTGGGATTTTAGGCTAGTTATTAGTGTTCATAAGGTTTTGAATTTGGTTGGGTGGTGGAATTCTAGGAACAGATGGATGGAGCAAGGCCTTCAAGCCATTGGGATATGGATTCAATCAAAGGATAGCTTAACTGGACCAGATCATTAAAGGGATTGTTCACAGGGCAGGCTAGCAAAGCAAAAGGAAAATCTTCAAAAGCTGATCGATGGAATGATTCTAACTAGGGTAAAAGGGCAATGAAGAATCCTTAGACCAGGATCAAAATGAGGAATAGAAGGTGATCATCAACAAAGAGCAATTAAGAATTCTTTTCTACATAGGCCATAGTGAGAAACTACGGAAGTAAGGGAGTATTTAAGAATTCCCTCATTAAGATAGTTTAGCAGAAAACATTAAAAAGGTAAATAGTCAAGACAGAGTGCATTAAAGCAAGTTTTGAAATATCATTCCTAGTGTACCATTTAGATTTCATAGAAACAATATAATTATTAATACAATAATACGCATGAGAGAATACTTATCTGATTTTCGCTTTACACAAGAATCCTGTAAAATGTCTGAACTTTATTCCATTATCCAACAAGCCAATCCAGTCTTGATACAATAACACTATGATTTTAGATACCACTCTACAAAAATGTCTTTGAATCCTCCCTAAATATTTCAAAATGTGAAGTATTTATACAAAAAATATTACAAAATATCTCATAACAGTTTGAGATTTAATTTAGGAAATAAAAATATCTTCAAGCATGAAGATAGAGACAGATGGAAAACTGCATCATGTTGTCCTCCTTCTTGTGGTAGTGCTAGTTGTTGCAGTTCAAATTTGAGCTCTTTAAGCTGGCTGATATTTGTACACTGGAATCACCTTTGTCTTTAATCTTTTACTGACACTCTTTAACCTATTACTCTTTGACCCTGTTTATCTTCCATTTCACCTGCATTCAGATTTACTGTGGTAACTTAGAGTAAATCTGTCATTTTTTCCCACCATTCATCTTTAGATCTATATATCTTGCCTGCCTCAGTGGAAAATTTTGGTTTGATGACAACTAGATGTTTCACCTCATGCTCTAGGAAGAATAGATTTTATGAAGTATCATATAATACCTTCCCTGTTGGCAATGCTTTGACTCTTGAAGTGCTTGCCTGTTCCTTAGATAATTTCTTTAATATGTCAACATAGTCCAATTGGGTCATAAGTTTGTCATGGATGACCATGGGACTGGGAAGGCCTTTATCCCTAAAAATTTGAAATTTTGTCATGAATCTGTCAATGCCAACCTACATGTTATGGCATTTTTTCTCTAGGTTAAGCATAAGGTTTCTCTTAGAAAGAACCCTTTTGACTTTAATGATGGCTTTAGTTCTCTCCTCCACACCGATATCATTTAGTTCATTTATGTTCTTGCTGTTTAAGAAATGGGTGAGTCGATTATCATCCTCAGGTTGGTCTCCTAGGTCTTCCTTTATCTTTTGAATTGCTTCGGTTGCCACTTTCACTAGTTCTGTTTGCTCAAATATTACTTGAATTGATGGCCAAATATCATTGACAGAGTCATTGATACTGGCCTAGAGCATTTCCTTAGCCTGTCCTAGTGGCTTTTGCAAAGTTAAATCCTTTTCAAGGACCTTTATCTTCTCACCCATCCTTAGGGATTTTTGTGCTTCTTATTTTTGCTATATTTGGGCAAGCTTACAGTCAGTTTCTAAGCTTTCCACTTTCTCCTTAAGTCTCTTAAGCTCTTTTGTCTAGATGGACATTTCCTCCATGGCTTTCACTAACTCTTTTGTCTTTTCTATTGAGGTACTTGCAGTTGTAGACTCAGTTATGACTAGCAGTGATGTAGCAGGTGGAGCTGTTGGTGCCAAAGAGGCTGCCAATGTTGAAGGGACTACAATTGTTACTGTGGGAATGGTAGCTATGGAGGTAGTGGCCAATTCACTCTGTTTGGATTGAATCAATGCATCCATTTCTTTCTCTATTTGTTTCAATTGGCCATTTAGCTTTAGGACCAAGTCCATAAGCTCTTCTTGTCCTTTTTGTGTTTCCAAGACTTCTATTGTTTGTGGGTGATGCAATGGTGGAATTTTGAGTTGCTTCTTCAAAGAATCTATGTCATCATTCTTCTTCTTGATCAATTTTTCAGTGGCCTTAACATCTTTTGGATCGTGTCCCAACTCAATGATAAAGTCCTCTAAGGACTTGATTCTGGTGTCTTTTGCCTGTGAAGAGGCCTTCTCCAATTGGAACTGAGATGATATATTATTCAAGGAGTTATACAATTGATGGGCTGCGATGGCTTTCCCTATCAAGGTGGAGTAAATCATCTCCCCTGTCTATTTGTGCAACTCAGTCTGGTCAATAAGATGCATGTCTTTTTCCAGTACTTCAAAGTTTATCTTTTTATAGTCAGACGCTGATCTTGGTTGCTATGTAGTGGGCTTCATGAATGTCATTTGCATTTTTCCTTCTTTCAAATCATAGGCTAACATAAGCCTTGTCTGATTGGTAGGTGCCATCTTTAAGTATTGTGAGTAAGTCTGGGCTTTTAGCCTCTCATTCTTGGCTTTGATGTCTTTGTACCTTTCTCTGATATCTTGATCTTTGTCTACTGGCATCCTAAATGAGGAGACTTCAAAACTCTGTTGCATTTCCAACATCTGAGTATGAGATGTGGAAGGTTATGGTGTGCCCCCAAAAGGAGTGGCATGCCTACTTCTTTCTTTCTCTATATTGGTAGCCCCCATTGTTTCTTCTGTGAATTCTTGCTGCAAAATAGGATTTAACCTCTGCCTTTTGACTAGGCTGGTTTCTACATATGTTTGTACGGTTGCTCTCCTTTATGTAGTGGCCTCATCCCTATTCGTTTTGAGGTTCTTCTTATCATTTAGAGGAGTTTGCAAGTTAGGGGGAGTAATCATATTGGGCTGTTGTGTATCTGTTTGAGTCAGTTCTTCTAATAAGTCTGGTCGTTCTGACTCTTCTTGCACCTGGGATTCTTCTTCTGTATGTTGTTCACTGTGTGCCTGTGATTCTCCTTATGCTTGAGATTCTCCTCAAACCTGTAGGAAATAACCTTCATCAAGCCTTTTCTCTAGATCAATTAGTGCATTTTCAATAGCAACTTCATTGCTATCTCTGTCCACTAGAGTATTATCTACCCATTCCAACTAATTTGCATATTTCTCTATTTCAGGGATTCAGTGGTGAATGTAGGGAGTCATCTTATTTTTTTGTCTTCTGTTGTAGATGAAGTCACAGGGGTCATATCTCCACATGAAGCTTTGTTTTAGTTTGAGTCTCTGAAGGATTTCTTCTGCTTCTCTTCTGGCTTCTTTGCTATTGCATACAAAGGGGCCTAGTTGATCTCTGATTCTGAGCTGGACCTTCTTTTTGGCTTTAAAAAATTGTACCTCATTTGAGTTGATTATCTGCCTGTAGTACTCCAGAGAAAATAACCTCACTGGGAGTTATCTGGGTAACTTATATGGGGCCAACTCACAACCATAGATCCTAATTTCTATGTGATTTTGGTACAAGTACCAATCTCCCACTTTGTGTTGTTTTGACAGCTGCAACATCCTCTTGATATCTGAACTGATTCTTGGAGGAGGACTTCCTATCATCATGGTCACTATTGGATGTACAAAAATATCAATGAAATATGTGTATGGATATGGGGAATCATGCTTATGCATCAAAGGAGTCCAAAAAATTATTGACCTAGGATGACCTTTAGTGTCAAGATTTTGGAGAGTGAATGGGAACTTGTCAGCTTGATAGTATAAGAAAAGGTGGTACAAAACTGAAGAATACTTAAACACTCTTTCATTACTCATTCTAAAAAATTGTTCATGCATCCTATTAGCTATGTATTTGGCATAATCATACATGACAACAGGGGGCTGTCGTGGAGTAAAAATGGACATGAAGGCTAAAATGATTTCATCTATGTATTCACTAGTGGTATAGCCTAAAACACAAGAGATCATTGATACTATATCTTGACCAAATGGGGAAAATATGTTAGCCACATATGGAGGTGGTTATGTTAGGACATGTTTTCCCTCCCTAATGAAGATCTGAAGAATTTCAACAATCTTGGCAGTGGTAAGCTTGGGAAATTTGTCTAGTAGGTCTCCAATTGAAATAGGGGTTAAGTTCTCCCTAGTTGTAATTGCAGCATTTCATTGATTGACTCGGCAGTGATGGTGAAAAGTATGTTTGGTCAGGGGACATTATTTCTCTTTGACTGGGAATGTAGTTTGGATGGCAATAATGAATGATTTCAGGGAAAAGGTGCACCTCAGGGAATTGATACTCGGGAAAATAAGATTCCCACAGACCTATTTTATCAGCTTGGTTTAGGTATTGGTCCCTGTTTCGGCATTATAGTTTGATAGGGGATTCAAGGACAAAGGTGTCCTTGATTTTGAAATCTTTATCAGCAAGGGGAAGGTGGTCCAGGTCCAAGTGAGGAGTAGTAATTGGCCTGACATCCATGGAAATAGGGGCAGTTATTCTTAGTTCTTGTGGATTTAAGAATGGGGGACAAAAATTATAGTTTCATGAGGGTAATTGGGTTTTAGTGCAGAGTAGGTTGGGGAAGCTTCAATTTCCTTTCAATTATTCTTTCTTTTAATTTTTAAGAAAGGGTTTTAGTGCAGAGTAGGTTGGGGAAGCTTCAATTTCCTTTCAATTATTCTTTCTTTTAATTTTTAAGAAACTGAGTAATTTGTCCAAAATTTTAGACAAGGTTTTTCAGCGGATTTTAGTCTAAATACCTGGAAATTTTGAGGAAAATGGGTTCTGAACAGGTTGACTGGCAACTACAAATGGTCAAAGACATTTACTGTTGGCTGGAAGGTGAACTGAATGTCTAATGGCGCCTTTAGGGTGGTGAGAGGACGTAGACAGCAACTTCGACGTTTGTAGGTGCGTGCATGGTAGTTTCAGTTGAATTCACGATAAAAGAAATCATCTCGGGGTTTTGGCTTTATGTGTAAATTCAATTTTTTGCTGGGTAATGAGAATAGTAGCAATTTTGGCATTTAGCAGAGGGGCGGTAAGTGGTTTCCATTGCATTCCTTTTGGGCGTCTGGTAGTATTGGGAGGAGGGCGCCCGATTCCATTCATTGAGCGCCACGTCGCTTCGGGGGCCCAACGGAAAACAACCCATTTCGAGTGGGTAAAGTTCAGATTTCGGGCCTACCCAAAATGGTTAATAGCCATCGGATCAAATGGGAGGCGATCGCATGGTGATCGAGCGTGGGATTTGTATGGAGTGTAATGGAGGGGCCCAACTAATGTTTAAGCACGACAGGATTTAATTAAACGATGGATTAAGGCGGGTTTAGGGCGTCGGGGTCATTAACGAAAGGTTAACTTTTAATTAATCACAGATTGATTAATTACATTAGTTGTCGGGGTTTGGGATTTAGTACAGTTTATATTTAAACTAGGCTAGGGATACTAAATTAAAGGGTTTTAATATAACTATACGAGAAAGGGTTTTTTCTTTGGGAATTAATATATATAAATGTTAGAAATTAATATGAGAATGGCAGAAACGAAATTGTGCTAAGTATAATGAATTCTTTGCATTTGTTTGCTTTTTACATAGAGAAATTGCAACTTAGGCTAAGTGCATTTTGTGGGTTCTTTTCATAAAAAAGGGGTATTCATGGGGGTGATTGCTTTTCCTTAGGAAAATGGTGTTTAACCTTAGGAAAAGGGATTTATTAGGGAAAATGAATGAATTGAAGGGGGTGAATGTTTATGAGGGGTTCTTAGTACTTAAGATCTATAAGTCATTGGGCCGAGGGTCCGGTCCCTCCAAAAGTTAGAGAAATTCTCTAAGCCCCTTTGACTTTAAGATTTTGGTTACTTGAAACTTATTTTGAGAAATTAGTTAAGTAAAAGGTGAAATGAGTGAGGGGAAATTAATCAATTTGACTTTGTGAACTTTATGCCAGTCCAATTTCTCATTCATACTTAGAACTTTCATGATGATGGTGATAAATATGCTTTTTTCTAACAATCATCACAATTCTGCAACCTTTCTTCTACTTACCCACCTACTCATCCTACCACTTTTTACTTCTCTTTATTAGGGTGCATTTGAGCTAGAAAACCCTTATCCAACATTTTTATTTCTTTTACAATGGTAATCTAACTAAATCTAACCTTATTACATCCAAGGGCTTAGATTAAACAGTTGAGCTCCTTTTTATTTATTCTACCTAATCTACTTATCTGCCAATATTACATTGTTTGGTCAGATTTTTATTTCTCTATCTTTAAGCATGAAATTGAAAGCATGAAATAGCCAAGTTTAAACAATTTGACTATCATGGATTGTGGCATCGGTTGCAAAATGCACACAATCATTTATTCTGCATAAACAATAAATAGTAGTGGCATATCTATAATATATATATATATATATATATATAATATATATATATTAGATAGATATATATATATATATATATATATCTTTTTTGACCCTTTATTCTTTTTGTCCTTTGATTGTTCTTTTAGGACATACCCTCTTTACATTTTTTAATTTTTTGAATATGGAAAAAATTTGCAGAAAGCAAAGGTATGTACATATTACAGGTTTAATCTCAGTCATTAAAAAATTATGACTCCTATTGGTATAAGAGCCTAATAGTATGTTAAGGACAAGGCCTTAGAAAAGCTGCGACGTAACCACCTTGAGGTAAAAAGTGACTCTTCGATTTCATGTACCTTTCCTGATGATGATTTCGTTGCTTTTGAAAAACATACTACAGGTATCGGATCCAAAATGTTGAATAAAATGGGGTATCAAGGGAAGAGCCTCGATATTAATGGCCAGGGCATTGTAAACCGCATCAAAGTGGAGGAATTGCCTCATCGTGCAAGACTCAGGTATGTCAGGAAGGAAGTTGTGGAATGCTCCAAAATAGCCAGTGACCCACCAATTATAGATGATGAGGACACCTCATCACATTCCAGTGACAGTGAAGGATCCATGAACACTTATCAGAGGCACATTAGGGGAAAGCGCTCTAAGACGACTTGGAAAGTTTGGAGGAGAAAGAATCGTTGTAGTCACTGCAACGTGGTGGGACACTAGGGAGCCACGTGTCATATGCTCTATGCCAAGAAAGCATCGATAAATAATCCAACGGGTGAAAATGTTCAACAAACAAACCCATCACATTCAATGTGGTCTTCTTTATTAAGTCAAATATGTTTTTTTTTTAGATGTAATAGCTTGTTATGGACATCGTTTGTAAGTCATGCGTTGTGAATAAATGTAAAAGTGATGAGGTGTTTCCCATCGCTTAAAAATGAAACGATGATGTTTGTGGCCTTTTATTATAAGTAGTTGAGGTATTGGTTTTTATTATGAAATCCTTGGCCAAAGAATATGTGCTATAAACTCTTGGCAAGTGAGGGGTTGTTTGAGTCTTGTATGTTTTGTATATGATTGCAAAGGATGTACTAGTTTGCACAAAGGTGGTTGAAAGTGTGGTTTGGCGAGGACATAGGTAGTGTGCTGGATGTGTGAATACTTTTGGTGGACTACATTCATGTGGGCTTAAAAGGAATGCATCCGAGTAAAGCTCGGTGGATGGAGAAAGAAAAAGTGAGTTTGAAATTTCCTCACTTGCCAATTGATTGAAAGGGATTTTGGTAGTCCAAAAGCTCTTAGTGGGGAGGATTAATCCAGGTGGATCTCTAAAAAGTACCAATGGCATGGTAAAAAGGCTCAAAAATAAAAGTGGCAAAATCTAGATAAACTTAGCATAGAATAGAAGTGCTCATCATCCTGATTCCAATGATACGAACGTCACTCGAATTTGAGCTCATATGAAAAAGTTAGAGTTATTCAAAGATCATGTTAAACTTGGATATGTGGTAGGAGAAGATGACATGGAAAAACTCCCAGCAAATGGGGAAGCACCAAATGGCAGGCCATTATTAGTCCTGCATTTCGCTTATTGTAGCTGGCATAGGTCAACGGTTTCAAATTGGCCCTAGGCAAGAAAAGTTACGATGCGATAATCACATATCGCAATCACAAAAGATAAGTGTTTACGAACCGATCCCGTCAGGATCCAAGTTGCAATTGTGATATTGCATATCATTGATCAGAGGTGGATCAAGTGTTTACGAATCGACCCCTAACAACCAGGGTTGTGATGCAATGATCGCAATCTCACATCGTAAAGGGAAGGCAATACATAATCGGACCCCAATGGTTAGGATTGCGATTGCGATATTGTAATCGCATATCGCACACGCCACATGCATAGACCGTAAGATCTGAAGGTTCTGCTGATTTTCAATTTGCGATATGGTGTATCAGCACCGATGAATTATGGTTCTCCATTCATAGCACTGTTGGGTTTGTTAAAGCCGCTATTTTAAGGAGTTAAGCATTGATTCTATGTGTTTAAGCTGCTAGTTTAGGGAATTAATGAGTTGTTAAGAAGATAAGGAGGAAATAGTCTGTGGAACTATGTTTTAGTACTTTTACTGTGTGTAATAGGGTTGTACTTGTGCACTATTCTGAGACCGATAATCTTAGTGTATTGAAGCAAACCCGCTTTCTATACTTGTCGTTTGTTGAGAACTACCCGAGGATTGAGGAGTTAGTCGCTAGCTTATATAAAGGACTATCCACATCGGAAAAAGGGGAGACCGACACAATAATTCAGAATATTAGTGCATACAACAATAACTTGACCTGGCAGTAGGCCGAGACCTTGCTTTGAGCAACAGGGAGGTTTCGAGAGGGTGCAGAAAGCCCGATTATCTAAATTGGGTGTTCAGATAGGCATTTTTGCACAAATTTTCACTGGGATTCAGGTGGTACTATTTGTTTTTGAATTTGTGCTCTCCGTTATTCATCCATGTTATAGCTTGGAGGTATAATGATTGTAAATGAATATTGCTTGTAATTTTATATCCTTTTATTCCACTTAATGAAAGAAGGCCTCTCCACTATTGAGCAGGGTCCAGAGATGTAGTCCAAATTGGACAAACTCTATAATCAAATCTTTGTGTCATGGTTTCATGCATATCTTGTTATTTCCACATTGTTTTATGTTCTTTTAAGTTCCATGGTTGATAAGTTATGTTTCATGTAATTTTGATGCATCTATAAGTAAAAGATCTTGGATCATGGAGTGGATAAGTCTCCCAGAGTATTTCGGCAAGGATAGATATTTATAATGGGTAAGAAGGAGGAATTCCATGAAGGTCTATAGAATGAGACTACATATAAGCCCTTAGATGTCATAGAGACTAACAACTATGTATCAGAATGAAAAAAATAAGCTTCACATTTAACCACGAATTTGACATAGAAGGGGGGGCGGGGGGAATTGATGAGGCATTTTCACAATGCGAAGCCATTTGTAGTAAAGGTTGAGCATCATACCTTGAGCCTACTTCCTCTTGTAGAGATTCTTGTCCAGGATATTCTGATCATGAGAATTCAAACTAGAATAATTAACTATTAGCTCTTGAGATTGCACCCTTTAATTATTGCAACTAACTAGAGCCAATACCTTTGTTATGTTCCCATTTTTCTAAAAGGGAAGAATACAGTCTTTTGCAAGGTGGCCATGTTTATGGCACCTCCTACATTTGTAAGAAATTCCCTCATAAAGCAATACTAAAGGAGTATCCTCAATACCCATATCAATAGCTCCAGGAAACCTATCCCAAATATATACACTGATTATAATATATGCCATGGACATATTGAATGAGATGAGATAGGATAAATCATGCTCTAGATAAACCCCCAAAAATTTTCTAGTGTATTGAAAGATTAACTCATGCTAGTAGTGCACAGGAAGACCCAATGTTATAACCATAGTGGAATAATTTTAGTCTGCTCATACCTAGCATCAAAGAGTGGATACTAGGGTTTGAAAAAAAAAAGGGAAAGATTCAATTTTCCAAACCCTTTCCAAAAATTTTTTAACATCCTCTTCCATGTAGAAAATAAGATGCACCAATCCTTTGGCTAAAACAATTACAGTTAATGGGCTTTTTTAATAGAGAACACACCTCAAACTCTACCCAAGCAATGAGAAAAGGGGCACCAAATTTTCTCCCATGGATCCATCCCACCAATGACTGCTTTCTCAAAGCCTCTTTCTATTGGATAGCCATGTCCACACCTAGGGATAAAGACATATTAACATTTTCAGACTACTTAATAATGTGATCTTTCTTCCCATTTCCCTGAGAAACACTCTTTTCCTTGTTGGGTTATCCCCTGCATGATGCTAAAATGGAATCCTTGCCAATAGGCTGCACTTGAGGTCCTTAATTGAATGACCCCCCATCCTCCACTAGAGCCACCAAATCCATTAAGAAGCTATTTGGGGCGGGCAGGTACAAGGAGATGTGGGAAGGGAGAAAGGAAGTAGATACCTTAGGAAAAAGAAAAACAATCGCTGAAACCCTAGCCCTCCAATATGGAGGTGTCTTCCATTGAAAAATGTGGCCCATACTCTAAGTTCCAAGGTTCATTATATTGCAACTGAAGCACATAATGTGTAGAGATCCATGAGCTCCATGTGGATGAAGAGAAACCATGAAAAATAATAGCTTCAGTTGGACATTCCAAACTAAGTGATATCCTCACCAATGAGAAAGAAACATTAAATGATGAGACCTTGCTTCTAAATGGAAGAAGCTCTAGGTTCCAGGGAACTAAGATGAAAATAAGGTAAGACCTATGCTACCTAAGCAAACCAAGCACCCTACCTACATGAAACTCGTGACCCAGAAGATATGGTTGGGTCCATATTGTTATAGCTCCAAATATCACCCTTGATATTTGTGATGCTGCTTTTATGGCCTAGGGCAACCCCTCCTTCCAGACATGGTCCAAATACTTAAAAAACAATGTTTTACTCCCTATACGCGACATTTCCCTGAGCTAAATGTGTGTGTGCGTGGGTCAGTGTATACCCAACCCGCGTATATGTCTTAAAACACTTAAAAAAATTAAATCTCCTTAATTTTAGGTGAAGTTCACAGGTTTTACTTGTTGATTACCTATTAGCACCCATGGCCCAATTGTTCCGAATGAATTCCCGACTAAAAAACTACTTTGGGAGAAGTATAAAAAGGTTTCGATGGGAAGGCCTAAGGGAGGAGAGAAGAGAGAGGATTACTCTGCTGAAATTATCCCTGATCAAGTCTGAAGACCCTTGTGCTTCCAGCACTTCCTCCATCATAGGAAACGCTTGTTTCCTTGAGTTATGATATCATTTCACTAGTTGAGATATCCTTGTGTGAGTCATGGAAGGAGCCTTTTGAAGACTTGGGATTGGACGGACCCGGAGGACGGTTCCACTTGGAGCCAACAAGAGGAAGATTAAGGTGATATCATTCCTTACATTGTTTTAGTTATCTACAATAAATAAACATTTGTCTTGTTCCCAAAATCAATCTTCTTTATGTATATGATGTTATTGTTATGATTTACATATGAATAATTGTTTCAATGTATAGCTAACCATCTTTCAATAAGTTATGAAGTTGATTTCTATATGATAATTTTTCCATATATTTCTTTGCTTCTTTGAATTAGTTATTTTGCAGGTTCAAGGATCGAGAGGAACTCCAAGAGGGTTTGGACCCTGGTTGGATCTACACAAATGAAGGACCCCCAAGTGCACCTCTCTTCACGTTGTTTACTTATTTAAGTATCATGGCTATGTGGAATGCTTGTTTTTGACTGTAGATAACCCCCGATCTGCTAGGGTGTTGACCCAAAACCCTAGGGGACTTAGTCCCTCATCAGAATTGGTGACTCCACTGGGGACAATAGTATTGTTGTTCCTAGTTTGGGTTAATTTAAGCTGATCAGGGCTCAACTATTTGTTTTCTTGCTGTAACTAATTTGTTTGTTCCTGTAGGAACTCAGACTTTAAGTCTGAGAAGTTTCTTCAGACCTCTTTTTTTCTTTTTCTTGTGAACTGTTATATATGCAGTTTTGTCAAGTTACAGTAGTGTATGTACGCAAGTTCCCCCATATGAACCCACGTATATGCAGGTTTCTTTGGGTTGAATAATGTATACACGCAACTGTGTATTGACACGGTCGTGTATACCCTAATTTTCCAAGATTTTTTCAAGTATTTTTGTCTCAGAGGATTTCTTTACTGGTCTGAGTGTTTCCTGAGCAGTCAAGTTTTGGTATCAGTCTTTGGTTTTGCAGCAAGTTTACGATTTCGAATTCTCTCCTGTTGTGGAAAGATTTGGTCTTGTTTTGTTTTGTTGCAAGTGTCATCATTTGTGTTTGAGCACACGAGATTTCTTTATGGGAATCTTGGTTGTTTTGGTATTCCAGAGTAGAAAGATTGGTTTCAATATTTGTGACAAACTTTATCTTTGTGATCTTCTTGCTTTATGTCAAAACTGCATCTTGTGGCCATTTTCTTTTCTCACATTTTGAAAGTTGTTGATTGATGATTTTGAAATTTGTCTTTCTTGGTCTTTTGATCATTGTCTCCAAGCTTTTTTTTTGCTATGTTTTGGTCGTTCAGGGCATCTTGAAACACCGATTTTTTTGAGTTCTTTCCCATTTGGAGTTGATAACTTGCAAAGTGTTATGTTGCCTATTTTTTGGTCTCAAAGTCTTCAATAGTATTTGGAGAAATTTTGAAAATTTGTTTTTTCTTTTATGAAAAAGAAAAATTCTTGAAAAACTTGGTTTTTGCTTTCTTTTGCCTTGTTTTGATTTGGTTTCCTTTTGCGAGTGAAAGTGCATTTTGTTTGTCTTGATATTTTCTTTTATGTTTGGAAGAAAATGAGCTTTAGGAAATTGTATTCTAGCTAAACATCAAAGTGGCTAATTAGAAGCGATAAACAATTTGGTTTCATTATTTGCTTTAGAGTAATCTTAAGTTTTTTGCATCAGCATATACTCATTGCATTAGGATAGTTTGTGCATCTTTTAGGGCATCCATAATTTTTGTTAGTTTTTGTGAGTGTGAAGCTTTTTGAAAGAAAAGAAAAGAGAAATTTATTGCTTTCTTAGAAGTTCCTTAGAACCTGGTAGAAATTTCTTTTCATCGAAGAACGAAACAAGTGCATTTTCATATAATTTGGTTTTTATTAATTTCTTTTGTGTCGATAAACACCACAAGTTTCACTTCCATTTATCCCTTGACTTAAGAACAATCCATTTAAAAACAAGCGCTAACTAAAATATGCTAGAACTTTTTTATATTGTCAATTTAGATGCACCAACAAGTTTTAGGATATTTAGGGCCTTGGATTAGGTGAGTGGAGAGAAAACTCTCCAAGGCCACTTTCAACTGTCAAACATAGAATTTTGAATAAAGAGTGCAAAACCTATAGCGTCAAGGAGACCAGGAAAGCTCCGGATCTGGGAGTTAAGCACGAGGGTTTTTGAAGATAAGGAAGAGAGGTACCCCCTCTCCTACTTGTCGGATCTTACATTAAGACTATTCTGCCTGGTTTCTGACACGAGTTGGTAACCTTAGTTGCTTATCCTAGAGATCTACATAGGTGGCTATGGAGGGGAATCCCGTGGCACCTGAGGTTGACGTTGTATCACTCTCAACAGTACTTCTGGAGGGCACCCTTGCAAAGCTTGGGGGCTTGCACTGGCACAAGCTATTGTTTGGAGCTCAGCGTAACTTCCTCTGATACCTTCACTAGTAGGCCTAGGTCGTCATTATCCCAGACTATCTTCGGAAGGCCCCTACTTCACTTTCATGTATTTTGGTGTCTGGTCTTCATCACCTGGAGTGGAAATACTTGAAAGTTGTTTGACTGGCTCATATATTTTAGGGACATTTTTTAGTTTGTGCTCTATGCTCTTAGTTGGCTTAGCTTTCATTTTTCTTGAGTCTTTAATTAGATCTTAATAAAAATTCAAAGTGGTTGATCGATCGCCTAGACAGTCTCGGAGACTTTGTGGTCTTTCACCACCAAGTTCAGAGCCTTCTCTTAGAAGATGCAGAGGCAATACTGCCAGTGGGTTTCACCCCATGGCAGTCGACACATCAGAGATTGATCCTCCACTCGGGGGCATTAGTGTTCAGGACAGGCCTGGTACTTCCACAGAACTAGAGAGAAACACCCAAGTTCTTTCTCGAGTTATCTTTCAGTCAGAAGATGACATTGAGGTAGAAGAACTCTCAGATTCATTAGCAGCTCCGAATTCTCCTCCACCTTCAAATCATCTAGGCATATTATTATACGTTGGGACTTTGACGCATAGGCCGTCAAGTCTAGGTTATTACACGCACATCCCTTCGATGACCACTGCTGGGAGCATGGCGTCCACCACGAGTGCTACAAGTATGTAGACTCCTATATCAGTACAAGGGGGAGGAACCATTTCCATCCCTTCTACACCTTTATTTGGGTCTACTACTAGCACGCCCTTGTTTGGGTCTACTTCCATTCCGTCGATGAGTGGAAGTTCCCAAGTGCATGCATCAAGTTTTGGATTCTTCCCATTTGGAACCCATTCACAAGGTATTCTGTCAGTTCCGTTCAGTGCCTCCACATCCATGATGAGTGGATCAAATTCATTTTAGGGTTTTCCTTTTGGAAGTGGTCATATACCACATTCCAACCCGACAATGGGATCTATGCCTTTCTCTTCTACAAGTCAAGGCAGTAATCCCTTTCAAGGTTGGACTAACCCTGCGGTTAGTGGCATAGGAATTGGGAATCTATTTTTTTGCCAACAAGGGAATAGTCTGTACTCCACAATTAGTTCATTCCGAAGTATTCCTCCCTTAGCTATTGCTTGGAATCCTTATCAGGGGTTATTGACTCCTTATAATGCTTTAGGAGGGAACTTCACTGGTTTTGGAGGTCTTTTGGTCGGAGTTGGTCAAACTCCGAGTTTTTGCTGGACCACAAGGGTCACCTTTTGGTTCAGTGGGATTTTTTGGTTACTTCGAGCAGCCTGGTGCCTTTCAAAATCTAGGCCAATCTTTTCATAACTTTGGGAACTCCACCCAAGATGGGTGGAATCCCCAAGGTCCTCCTACGCTTCCTTTTCTAGCAACACTGAACTTGCCAGATCTCATGAAATTGACAAATGATCTAATCAGATACAATCCAGCCTAGCCTCCATTCCCAACCAAACTCCCATAAGATATTCCAAAGTTCAAGGGGAAGGGTGGTGAAGACCCGAGTAACCATGTAATGACATTCCATTTGTGGTGCTCTTCAAACTCCCTCATCAATGACTCGATTAGGTTGAGACATTTTCAATGCACCTTAACTGGCAATGCAACTAAGTGGTACATAGAGTTGCCAGGGGGTAGCTTTACATCTTTCCCCAATTTGGTTAACATTTTTCTAAACCACTTCCAGTTTCCCGTCCATTATGATGCCGGAACTGAACTTCTGGCCAATTTCTATCAGGATACAACAACTCACATCTATGATCATATTCAGGAATGGAGACGAAGAAAGAGGCTCATTAAAGCCAAAATTCCTGCTGAATACCATTTGGAATGGTTCTTGAAATCGTTACAACCTGAGATCTCCAAGGATGTCTCTCCATCCGGAGTCTACTCTGAAGAGCAAGCTATATTTCAGGCCCAACAGTTAGAATTGATTTACTCTCACTCTAGGTATCTCCAGAAAATCTTGCCTGATGCTCCTAGGACTAAGGTTGATATAGACAAATCGAAGCTAGGTCCCCATGTGGATGTTATCGTTGGATCCATAGACACCAATGTGGTGAACCTGTTGAGCCAATTGCAACATTTGTCTTTATAAACTGCTCGTACCAATCAGGTCACATCGTTTAGCACTCCACCTTCTCAACCTTCTTCCGTAAATGTTGTTCAGGCTTCTAACCCTAAAGGAAATCCAAATTCTGATGGGAAGAGGAAGGGGCGAGGTAAAAATAAGAATCAGGATGGGAAGGGTAATGTGAACAATCCCAGAAATGGTGTTGGTGAGGGTGGAAAGCAGCCAAAAAGAAAGTTAAGTTTCCATGTAAGTTATGCAATGGAGACCATTTGACTCATCTCTGCCCCAAAATTCAAGATGCTTAGCACTTGTTAGTGCAGCAAGGGTCTTCTAGCCCTCAAGATGTATTAACCAACCCTTTTCCCCAAGGGCAGAAGTTGCTTGCTGGCGCAAATTCAAATCTTGGTACCTCTGAAGGGGGAAACTAGGAAGGGGATAAATCATCAAATGTTTTCATGATGGATTATCATGTTAATGTGGCCACTCGGTCATGTGATTATGATGAAACTGAAACATCCAAGGACAAATCTACTCCAGCAACTATCGATCCACTTCATATTGAGCGACCCTCTGTCGAGACTATACCTCGGGTACCGAAAGGTTCCGCTAAATGCACAACTATCAACCCTAATTCTAGGGCCACCCAAAATTACTCCATTATTGAGGATCTGGTTAAGAGTCCATGCGCTATGTTTGTTTT
The DNA here is from genome assembly GCA_000404065.3 of Pinus taeda. Classification (NCBI taxonomy): domain Eukaryota; kingdom Viridiplantae; phylum Streptophyta; class Pinopsida; order Pinales; family Pinaceae; genus Pinus; species Pinus taeda. Next base: position 133,254 of record APFE030183379.1, on the reverse strand, counting down.
AGAGGTCCTCCAGTCATGTCCAGCTCAATGAAGTGCTTTGCTTTTGGCAATAGGGATAGTTGATCCAAATAATTCCTTAGTGCTCACTTTTGACATGCTTAATGTTAAAAAGTGACTTCCTCATCATATTGATTTTCAAATTAAGTCTACTTATTGAAAGATTAATATTTTTCGAATAGTTGTGGATGAGGGATCTTCCACATGTGTAATGTTAATGTCATGTTGGAAGGCCATTAGGTCGCCTTCAGCTGTTCCTTCACCTACCCTCCTGACAACATTTGACGGGAATTCTCATAAGCCGCATGGGATTATCCCAACCTTTCCTATATGTGTTGGGGGAAAGGTTGTTAATATCGAAGTAGAAGTCATTGATGCTAACCTAGATTACAATATCCTCTTAGGACGAAACTAGATCTATGAAATGGATGCCATTTTTTTGACTCTGTTTCATGTCATTTTCTTTCCTCATGAGGGGAAAGTTGTTAAGGTTGATCAATTGGATTATTCTCCAGTTGATCCTTGAGCAACTTCAAATTCTACTGTTCCCTTAGTGGATAACCATCGTTTGCCTATTGAGAATCTGGGAGTTGGGATGTATTCCTCATTGATGGGTACATTTGATTTTCCTTATCCTATTGCTAGAATCAATGCCATTTCATCATCCGAAGAGTCTGCATGGGAAGAGTTCCTCCGAACTCATTATTTTTCAGACCCTTGGACCTTGCCTTCGCTTATGACCACATTAGATCAAGGACAAGTCGGTGGAATGGCATTTCGTATGTCTGCAACAGAGCTTAGATATTAGTTTATCGTCAACTTTGCAGACAACCATTCTACTCCTTTCTTTGAGGAGGAGTTAGATGGTGATATGGCCCCATCTTGGACCCTTGATTCTACCTCTGCTATGGACTACTTAGATATAGTTTTACCATCGGAAGAAGTGATCTTAGAAGCAATGACTAGTATAGATCGACCTTGGGAAGACTTACACCATCGTTTATATTTTCTTCCTCCATTACAGGAAGTTGAATCTAAGGTTCTTCGAGCTATTTGCTAGTGATTTTTGTAAGGTATCGAATCCTTTGGCTCCAACACACATTCGTGCCAAAGATAATATGTCGGTGATTTAAAAAATGATACCTATAAAGATCTCTAGGAACCCTAATGTGATCGAGAATCTCTTTGTCGGAGCCGAATGTTCCCTTGAAGAGATTCAAATTTATACCAACCTTTTTAAAGAATTTCGAGATGTATTCACTTGGTATTATGAAGAAATGCCTGGTATTGATCCATCCATATTTCAAAATGAGATCAAGACACATGAAAAAACCAAGCCGATTCATCAGAAGCTTCGGCTGGTCAATCCTAGGAAAGCAGCAACTATTAAAGCTGAAGTAGAGAAGTTGCTCAAGGCGGGTTTTATATACCCTGTTCCTCTTACGGATTAGGTTTCTAATCCAGTTCTAGTTGATAAAAAGCAAGGAACAATCTGAGTATGCATTGATTTTAGAGACCTAAATAAAGCTTGTCTGAAAGATAATTACCCCACGCCATTTATTGATCAGATAATTAATGAATGTGCGGGTAATGAGATTTTCTCCTTCATGGATGGATTTTTCAGTTATAATTAGATCTCCATTCATCCTGAAGATCAGCATAAGACAACTTTTATATGTCCCTGGGGTACCTTTGCATACAAAAAGATGCCTTTTGGTCTTAAAATTGCTAGAGCTACCTTCCAGTGGGCCATGTCATATGCTTTCCACAACGTCAAGCATATCATCGAAGCATACTTGGACGATTTAGCTGCTTGTTCTCGAAAGAAAATCGATCATCCTAGTCACCTTCAATTGGTTTTTGAACAATGTCGATTTTACAAGATCCGGTTGAATCCCAATAAGTGCATTTTCACAGTTACATCAGGTCAGTTATTAGGGTTCATTATGTCAAATGAAGGGATTCGAGTTGATCTCTCCAAGGTAGAGGCAATAATTCAGTTGCCTCCCCCATCCTCTATTTGACAACTTCAAAGTCTTTAGGGGAAGGCTAATTTCTTAAGAAGGTTTATAGCGAATTATGTCGAGATCACTAAAGGGTTTATGAATTTTCTATGGAAAGGAGTTCCATTTGTATGGGACGACTTTGCACAATGGTCGTTTGATGTTTTGAAAAAGGCATTAGTCTCTGCCCCGCTTTTGAGTCCACCGGATTATGGTAGGGATTTCCTTTTATATCTCGCAGCTGCAGAATCAACCATTGGAATGGTTCTCGTTCGGGAAGAAGATGGTCTCATTGAGCATGTGTTTTATTACTTGGGCCGAGGCTTGGTAGGTCCTAAACTTTGTTATTCTCCTGTTGAGAAGTTAGCCTTGGTAGTTGTCCATGTTGTCAAGCGTCTCTGCCATTATATCTTACTACGCAAAATTTTTGTCTTAGCGGCAGTCAATCTGTTCCAATTTGTCCTCAGTAGGCGAGTGATTGGGAGAAAATATAATCGATGGATCGTCATTTTACAAGAATTCTATCTCGAGTTTTTGTCCACCAATTCTAAGAAATCTTTTGTTTTCACGGAGTTAATTTCTGAGCTGCCTTATGGGGAGGATATTGTTTATGAGGAAATTTTTCCCGACGAACATTTATTCCTCATCTCTTCAAAAGACCCTTGGTATGGAGATATCATTGTCTATCTCCAGACTTTGAATTTTCCCTCTACTTTTTCTAAGGATGAACATCGAAAATTATGTCACCTGGCTAAGAACTATGTCATCATTGGTGATACGCTATATCACCGAGGGGTTGATTCGATCCTTAGGTGTTGTTTAACCTTAGAGGAAGCAGAGTCTGTGCTCAATGATTGCCACAATGGAGCTTGTGGTGGTCATCTTTCAGGGCTTGCTACAACCCAACGTATCTTACGTGTCGGCTACTTTTGGCCTTCGCTCTTCAAAGATTGTGTTGAAGCGGTCAAACTTTTCCACCCTTGTTAAGTCTATACTCGGAAGATGCGCATGAATATAGCTCCTCTTTTCCCTGTTATCATTGTCGATCCTTTTACTAAGTGGGGTATTGATTTTACTACTTGTAATCCGCCTTCAACAACGAATCACAAGTACATTATAGTGGCCGTAGACTACTTCATGAAGTGGGCTGAGGCCATGCCCACTTATAAAAATGATAGTGAAACAACAGAATTGTTCCTTTTCAATCAGATTATCTCAACGTTCGGTATCCTGAGAGATATTGTCACTGACCATGGCAGTCATTTCCAGAACCAACTAATGTCTAAATTGGCTGTTAAATTGGGTTTCTGGAAAGAGCATTCATCTCCATATTATCCTCAGGCCAATGGACAAGTCGAGGCCATGAAAAAAACCCTTAAGACGATCCTGCAAAGGAGGATCAACAAAAACTGGTCCAATTAGCATATTATGTTGTATCCAGCTCTTTGGGCATACCAAACATTGGTAAAGACTGCCACAGGTTTTACACCCTTTCAGTTAGTTTACGGATTGGAATCTATATTTCCCATTGAATGTGGAATTCCATCCCTTAAAATAGTTGTCAAGCTCCTCCCTGAGACTTTGAGTCTCGAAGAGTGCCTCCTTCATTTGGAACATCTCGATGAGTAGCGTTGAGATGCCACCATAGTTAATGAGACTCATAAGAAAAGGGTTAAAACTTAGTACCATAAAGTTGTTCGTTCTTGAGTCTTTTCTGAAGGCGACCTTGTCTTGGTCTATGACTAAGAGAAAGACACCTTGGGGGCAGGCGGGCAGGCAAGTTCAAGCCTATGTGGTATGGTCCCTTTATAGTTAAACGAGTTTTAGAAAAAGGGTCTTATGAGTTAGTCGATTTCGAAGGGAATAAGCTGGGAGAGCCCCGAAATGGGCTCTACCTTAAGAAGTACTTTCCTTAGTAGTTAGGCGATGGCTTCTTTGTATATTTTGTATTTTCTGTACATATCTCATCAGGATTTTTTGATATCAACACTTTTTGATCTGCTGTGGCAGGTGTTGATGGATGAATTGGTCTATTTTGGATTCGCCGATGGTGCTAGTCAGAACACTCGGAACCTTGCTTTTGCAGCTTGGGTGATCTACTATCCAAATGGTCAGTTGATGGTGTCAAGGGGAGTATGCATTGGTCTCGCATCAAATAATATGGTTGAGTATACTGCCATTATTAATCTACTATTTCAAGTTATTTCTTATGGAATTAATTCATTAGTAGTATATCTTGATTCACAGCTGATAGTGTCTCAATTGAATAACATTTATCGGGTTAGGGATCCATGTTTATATCGCCAATATTTAAGAGTGAGGTTGTTGCAAAGATCATTTGTTTATATTACTTATTTGCACATTCTGAGATCTCATAATTGGTTAGCAGATTCTATTTCTAATCAAGCTTTAGATTGGCACATCATTCATTCATCAACATAAAATCAAACATCAAAAAGTCGAAACTGTGTGTGTAATATAATATATATATATATATATATATATATATACTATATATATATATATATATATATATCATAAAACATCCCAAGTGTACATAAATGTGTCCAAAATAATATACAAAATTGGGACTAAAATGCTCATAATCATGTCCAGACTATCTATGACCCAGCTCAGGATGAGTGGCCAAGTATGTGACTACAGCATTAGCCACACGCCTAAGAGTTCGAACTCAGTCCCATGGCACTCCAACCACGCGACACTGCATATCCTCAGGGAGATCCTCTATCGCCACCATTGGTACTCGGTGAGTCAATCTCACCAAGTTCCATTGAACTGCATATAGGACCCGCTCTGTATTAGCAACCGCCTCTTTAGCACCTTGGCCGTGATGTCCATGCCGTGGGAATCCATTTGGTCGTACTGGCCCAATATCTGGAATATGATCATTACATTAGCCATTTGAATCCCATAAAAAATATTTTAATTTTATTTTCATATTCTAAAAATAAAAAAAATCATAAAATCAATAAAATATTTGTTACCTATATCTCCCCATGCCGCGCCTGGTGGTAATGCTAGATTAGTATCTCCCTGGAAGTCCAAGCCGGTGTAGGGGTAATCATCCACTGCGATGATTTGCTGCTCCCACCAGGAGAAGAAATCATCATCAAAAGTTGTCCGCAGTATGTCCCCACCTCCTAGACGTTTCATCAGATCGGCCCACCTACCCATCCGTGGATCTCGCGGCCTACTGATTGAAACTAGTACTCTAGGGTGTAGTTCTGGGACACAGAATAGTCCCATACCCAATTTTTTTGGTCTGGCCCTTTTTGATAGATGATAACCGGATCTTCAAGTTGGTGAGAAGAGGTGTACCCCAATCAAATACTCTAGTGACACAATCTACAACCAAGCTCATGGCGAGGCATGAAGCATGGTGTAAGGAGGTTGATCCATTCACTCTAGCTATAGTGAACAAGATGATCCTCAATGACAAACTCTCTATGTGGTTGATTGGAATTTGGCTTCCAATATTTTTTGGATGGCCCAGGTAGTATATATGTACATAATCCTGTATAGAGAGGCTACCTCGTGATCAGCCCGAAGAATATACTATCTCTCCCCTCCAGGAAAGGCTTGTGATGAAATAGATATCCTCAATCTCTATCCTTAGTGGCATTTGCTCAATCATGAATGAGTCATCTTCGATATTCCAGTAGTGAATGAGCATTTCGAGCAAGCGAGTATTTGCCTTCATATTTGGCATTTTGAAAATTTTTAGCAAACTGCATCCTCTTAAGGCATCTAATGCCTGCGGATCATTCATAACATCACCATCAACAGTGGCATGCTCCCTTTCCCTCCAAGTAATTGTCTTCTTGAGAAAAAAACAAGTTTGGACCATTAGTTTTTTGTTTTGAAATCAAAACGGCATATACGTGGGTTTGTTTTATACATAGTCACGTCTAGGGCCTGCGTATACACAGGTTGCATATAGCCAACCTGTGTATACATCGTGACAAATTTTTTTGACATAAATTCAACAGTGAAACTTTAATTAAAATTCTTAAAAACAATTACAAATTAATGAAAGACAAGTTTGGGGGTTAACTAGTGATTTTGGGAAGATTTGAACCATCAGATTCAGCAAAAGGCAAGCTTGCTTCTTTTTCTCCACTCCTTGTGCTCTGAACTCAAACGATAACAATGGTGAGTCAAAAAACTATTTTATAGACATTGAAAATGCAACAATTTTTCAAAACTTGATTTTGTTTTGTCTCATGTATCTTTTAACTTGGGAGCATGGAATTTCGAGAATGGATTATTTTTCAGGACATTTTGGACGCTTTTTCGACAGTTTCGAGTTGGTTCCATGACTACTGACCTATCATGGCTCGTATTGTTTACTTGCTAGCATATAGGTTAGGGAAGTCATTCTTCCATTGAATTTTGCATAACTAGCCTCCGTCTACCGATATACTTGCCATAGGTTCGATCCCATCGTGTCATTGTTAGTAAACCAACTTCACTCGCCGACTTTTTAAACTTTGACACAATGGTAGAGCCATCCTTTTCATGGGCATCGTAGTTAGCACCTCACTGACATTTGTTGCCTATGCTGCTTCATTTGATTAGGCTTGAGAGTCCTCTTTAGTCCTGCCATGACTTACGCGCTGAAGATTCATTCCTCTTTTGTTCTTTGTTTCATTCTGGCCATATACCCTAGAGGCTCCTTCGTGTTGAGTTGTACTACTACATTGCATATTGACTATTTGCACATTTTGGCCTTTAGTCGGCTTCACGTGGACTTGTGTTTAAGCCAACTTTTGACCATGATGTCTGCAAAATCAAACTTGTATCCCCTTGATTTCTGCAACTTGACACAATGGTCCATGTAAAGAACACACCTTTAAGTGCCTTTGACCAGTTTTCGCCTCCCTGCATTGAGCATAGGATTGTTCCAATCCCAGGAACTAGATCATCTGTTTCACCGACACTTGTTCTTTCCACTGTATTATAGAATTCTTTTATTCTTTTTCAAGCTTAATGAAAAAGACAAAAAAATTATATATTCCAAAAAAAGAGTGGGAATGGGACAAGATTTTCATTTAATGTTGGCAACTAGAGTCATGTCGCCCTTGAACAAAGCACTCAAACAAAGTCTCCTCTATTTGGGTGGGATTTAGTTTGGCTTAGGTATGCCTTAACCTTGTTATTGAGTCAATCCTCCTCCAATTGGTTATCTCTTCCAATCATATGGAGAGTTCGTTCATGCCTCTTATGCAGCAAACTTATACAAAGTTATCATATGCTGCCATAAAGTCATCATTTGAGTCGTGCTTTTGTTCAAGGGAAGTAAGTCTGAGTCAGCCTCTCTACGGTGTCTCTTGACTCATTTTTCAGTCGGCCATCCCTGGTTGTCAGTGTCTTGTCTATCATCACATCAGTTATATTGGTCCTTTACTCATGCCGGTTTGAGAAGGTCTTTATTGACTTCTTGCTGGCAGGTCTTGTCCTTATCGATGATGACATCTTGCTTTGAGGACAGGCCTAGAGCCGCACCCTAGCCCTATTTTCATTATTGATAGGTCACCTTGTGCTCATCATCGATCAGTATCATGGGTCTTTGACTGAGTGGTTTCCCTTGTGTTCGACATTAGCTTACATTATCACAGATTAGGATTCGTGCAGTACCTTTGTTTCCATTTGACCCTATTGGTGGATACATCACCTCTATGTTAGCTTTCATTATTGATTAGTTTAGATGGTTTCTGTTGTGTGCTAGCCACATCTTTTGTATGTCAGAAACGTGCTTTGGTCGGGTTACTACATCTTTTTCGTCTGATTCCTTCCACATTATTGGCCTACAGGTTACACTCATGCTAGACTGATGAAGGATGCTTTAATGCCTTCCTTCTAGTGGATCTTTCCCTATCGACTACGACTCATTGCTCTGGGGCAAAGGTCTAGAGTCCATTTGGTAGTACCTTGGGGTTTGTAGTCATTAGTGGTAGATCCTTCGCTATTGACAGTGGGAAACCATCATTGTCTCCTAATTGATAGATTCTTCCAGGTCTTCGACTTCAGATTAATTTATTCACACTTGTTAGATTGTATTGGGGTACCTTCACTCTCATTATCATTATCAGTGAGTAGTCTCGCATTTGTTAACGGTATACATCAATGACCGGTAATCAAACGATTCCTCACATGGTCGACTTCAGCTCATTCATTCCCATTGTGTAGAAATGTACCACGGTAGTTGGTGAAGACCTCGGGTTGCATCAACATTCATTGGTTCACTTGACAGTTGTTCCTATTGCTGCTAGTTGATACCATTCCACCTTATATGTTGCAGTCATTCATGGCGACATTCTATATGCTAGCACCCGAGTTTGTAGTGTAGTACCATCTTATTCCATCATGTTCACTTGGTACTATTGGGATTAGTTTTTGACATCAGTGATCAGCTTCATCTTTCAACTTCATTGATCTTCCTATATGTAATATTCATACATGTACTTGTTGGATTGTGATCAGATGATCCATTATGTATTTCCAGTCTTCTATACTCGTATACATAGTGGATCTACTTGTACTTGATATGTGGACATGCTTTACTTTTTCTGAGCATGGGTATGCCCGCCTCAGATAGTGTTTCTTTCTAATCTCCTTTTGTGGCTTGGCAGGTTGAAATTTGGTGAAGTCCTTCTCAATTTTTGATAGGTTTCCTTTCCATGTACTTCATACATTTCGGCCATCATGTACCCCTTCTAACCTCATATATTGGGGGCATCTGTTATAGCTCCAAATCTCACCCTTTATATTTGTGATGCTGCATTTATAGCCTAGGGCAACCCCTCCTTCTAGACTTGGTCCAAACACTTAAAAAACAATGTTTTACTCCCTATACGCGACATTGCCTTGAGCTAAACGTGTTTGTATGTGGGTCTGTGTATACCCAACCCACGTATATGTCTTAAAACACTTAAAAAAAATTAAATCTCCTTAATTTTGGGCAGAGATCACAGGTTTTACTTGTTGATTACATATTAGCACCTGGGGCCCAACTGTTCCCAACGAATTCCCAACTAAAACTACTTTGGGAGAAGTATAAAAAGGCTTCAATGGGAAGGCCTAAGGGAGGAGAGAAGAGAGAGAATTACTCTTCTGAGATTATCCCTGATCAAGTCTGAAGACCCTTGTGCTTCCAACACTTCCCCCATCACAAGAAACCTTTGTTTCCTTGAGTTATGATGTCATTTCACTAGTTGAGATATCCTTCTGTGAGTCATGGAAGGAGCCTTTTGAAGACTTGGGATTGGACAGACCCGGAGGACGGTTTCGCTTGGAGCCAGCAAGAGGAAGATTCAGGTGATATCATTCCTTGCTTTGTTTTAGTTATCAGCAATAAAGAAACATTTGTCTTATTCCTGAAATCAATCTTCTTTAGGCATATGATGTTATTGGGATGATTTACATATGAACAATTGTTTCAATGCATAACTAACGATCTTTCAATAAGTTATGAAGTTGATTTCTATATGATACTTTGTCCATATATTGCTATGCTTCTTTGAATTGGTTGTTTTGCAGGTTCAAGGATCGAGAGGAACTCTAAGAGGTTTTGGACCTTGGCTAGATCTACCCAAATGAAGGACCCCCAAGTGCACTCTCTTCGCATATTTTTCTTATTTAAGTATCATGGCTGTGTGGAGTGCTTGTTTTTGACTATAGATAACCCCCGCTCTGCTAGGGTGTTGACCCAAAACCCTAGGGGACTTAGTCCCTCAACACATATGGCTTAATAATATGACATGTCTTTCTTGTAGTCTAGAATTTCTTCATCCCACATGGAAGGGGGACAGGTCATTGCCAGGTCGAAAAGACAGAACCCAATAGATTAACCAACTGTAATACACCTTTAAGCCCTACTATAATAGTTAGTTATGGATCCTGTGATGGGATTCAATAAAGAAAAGACTTGAATTAATAATAAAAGGATAAACAAAGGGAATGGGGAAAATTCACGAGAAAAATGCCAGTTAAATACGATCAAAAGACCGTAAACCTATCAGAAGCATCATCCTCACTTCCATTTTTGATCTTTGTGTAGCTCTTAGGGGTTTTTCAACTGACATAGAGTATTGACCTTATTCACAAATATAGACAAATGATTTTTTTTTTATCATCGTAAAGATATTTCTTTAGATATTCAAAAAATGAAAAAATTTCTTTTGGATTAGTTCCTCAGATGTAAACAATTTCCCATACTTATTCAATAATTGTTTGGTGCTTATTAATATTAGTTATGATATGTGATCTGACATCATTCAATAGTGTGTTGCTTAATTATTTGGGGTGTGTCAGGGGTAGTTACTGTGATCTCTGGTGCTTGAATAGCTAGTGTGGTCATAAAAATGGGACAAGATTTAGAGCTTATTCAATCTCATTTATCCTCTTCTCGAGCTTTAAATTTTATATTTCTTATTTTGTGAAGTGTGCTAGGGCCTCTCCTGTAGCTTGACACAACTTTAGGAGATATATAAGTCCAACTCCAGAAACATAAACTTTGGACTTCCATTGACCAGTCACCTTCTTATTCGGAGCCACCTTCTTATTTCGAGCCTTAACCTTTTCAAATCACAAATTCTTAGTCAACTTGTCATATTCGGTATTTTGTATAATCAAGAACTAGTCCTCAAAAGTGACCGATTCTTTAGCAAAAATTTCTTTAGCGTAAATTATATCATTTTTTGGGTTTTGCACATATGTTCCATATACCAATAAGGTATTATAGTACTATCAACTTCCATATTGTTGGGGCCTTCTGCAATTTGAGACCCTTTCTTCGTAGAACTCTTACTCGTAGATGAATAAGCAATATGTGACTTTTCTAAAGTCACCCAGAAGGTGGATATTCTCCATCTCCTCCACCAGAAAACCTACCATTATTATCTCCTCTAATATGCACAACATCTCTTTTCTTGTGACTAGAAGAGGAACTCGGGCAATCTTGTGGTGTTGAAGCTGGTAGAACACTAATAGAATTTTACCTCTCTACTTAGTCTTCCCTTCCATGATGGTGTTGGTTTACATGATTACTTGTGTAGTAGGCTTATGAGCCTCGGTATTGCAACAAGAATGCTACAATTCCCAAGGCTACCGACTTTAGTCATCAACCCGAGGTTCGTACAAACTTAAGAGGTATCGACACTATATGTGCAGCATACAATGTGTCCTTCCTTTGCTGTCATGATGTAATGGAGTGCATGTACTGAAGCCAAATCCTAAACTAATTGTAGAGAATGAAATGTTTGAAATGGAACCTTAACCTATTGCAAGAAAAAAGTACAAGGAAAGAGACTGAAATAAAATGCTAAAACACACCATTTTCTAACTAACTACTAAGAGGCTTTACTTCAAAAGAATACTAAGTTAACATGTATGCAATCCTACTTTCCTAAGCATGAAAATTCAAACCATCAAACCTTCTACTGCTGTGCATGTAAATGAATAAAATAAATCTGTTTCTCTTTTTGTCTATTTTTATGTGAGAGTGTGAAAGCTAATCTCTTTTGGTGATGTGCTAGGTGGCTTGGAGATGATGGCGGATGGTCAGAAGGCTTGGGAGACATGTAGGTACCCTTTGCTAGCTTCCTAGAGGCTTTTTCCTCATTTCAGCCTCAAAACAGGCCACTACAGGAAAACCTATAGGATCCCCTAAAAACTTACAGGATACAACCGAGAGAAAAAGGATGGATGTTGAAGGTGAAGGAAAGATTAGGGAAGGTGTTTGGTGGATGGAATGAGGCAAGGGAGTGCCTAGGACCACTTCAGAACTCAAAACCAAAGTTGGGAGATGGATGGATTTGCTCAAAAAACTTAGAGAAGTTTCCTTGTGAAATTATGAAGTTGGTGAGGGTTTAGTGACCAAGAAAATCAAATCCAAATTGGATGGGACAAATTTTGTTATTAAATAGGATGTATTAGGTCCCTATTCTAAGTGGAATCACTTAAAAAGACCTCTGTTAACTCATGAAAAAAAATAAAAACCTTACTAGTCGAAAATATAGAAATTCGAGAATTAGTGAGCTAGTAAATCTAAAAAATGGCTAACCAAATCAAGTGCAAATGCAATGGGGTGATTTTTTTTTATGAACTAGAATTTCTTTGTAATCTAATTCAAGTGGAACTAACTCTATTAGATCTTGTTAGCATTCCCTAAAAAATAGCATAAATTTACTATTCTTTGCTAAAAAGGAGGTCCAACAATCTAGATTTGGGAATAAGAAGACTAATCCAAGAAGCTCAATGATTACTATGAACTTCCAAATATTTTCCAAGGATTAAATAGTGCTTGTGATCTTGAAAAATAACTTACATCAACCATTTAACTCAATCCTACAACAAGAAATCATTAATACTAAATGCAGAAATAGAAAGAAATAAAATCTAGAGATGCATGTGAATAAGCAGTGAAAAGAAGGAAAGAAAATGATACAAAAGGGCTCTGAGGCTCCTAGGATGGTCAAGCCCAAGGAAAATTAGAGACCTATGGAGGAGAACAAGATTTAGAAGCTGAACATGACACCAAGCTTCATTATTTCCATCAATAGAATTACATCCCTACAAGAAAATACAATGGCGCTGCAAAAATACAAGTTCTCTCCACAAGAACACTAATGAAAAATATCCCTAGAGGAAAATTCGACTTGGTACTTATACAAAATGATTAGGAATCATTCCCCATGAATGGAGGAAGCTTTCCCCACCAAAATACCTTGATTATTGGACCTGGTCCCTTGATTAGTGGAACACATTCCTAGATTTTTTCAATCATTGGAGTTCCACAATCTGTGACATAATTCCATAATATCTTGTTGATTTATTATTTATTATTAGTCCTCCTATAGTAGGGAACAAGTCCCTAAATTATCTCCTCCTCCAAATCTTCATAATCTTCCCAATATTCTCATAATATTCTACAAAAATAAATAATATTAGGCACAAATATCCAATTATTCATATATTTTCATAATGAATATATTAAAGTTAAAAATAAATTATCTAATACAAGAAGAGAGGCTTAATATGCTAAACGATGGTTATATGGACCTTAATTTATGTTTAATTTATAGGCATGGGCCTTAATTTATGTCTAATTTAGAGGCCCATCATACCGCCCTGCTGAAAGTGTTGCTCATCCTCTAAGAAACTTATTGACCTCATTGTGCCTCATCCATGGCCCTGGTGGCCTATCTCTTGTGCATTAAGATTCTTGGCTGTAAATTCTACAAGGAAAAGCCCAAAAACATGCTTGTGCAAAGACAAATCACCGTTTCTTGAGACCATTAGCTTGCCTTCTTCCCCTTATTCAAGATGGGTTCTTGAATATTTTTCAGTTTGGCAAGGTTTTCCACACCCTTATCAACCTTGTTCTACCTTGTTCCACCATTTTGACACCTCTAACACCTTCAAAATGCATTTAGATGAGAACTAGGACATCCTGTAGTAATTCCTGTGAAAAATACAGGAAACTTACAGGAAACCTGGTTAAAACTATAGGAAACCTACAGGAAACCCTGTTAAAACTACAAGAAACCCTTTTTGAGCATAAATGATATTCTTAGCCTAGAATAGGTCCTCAATTTGACTCCCATGCCTTCTTCCCATTTTTAGGCCTTGGACAAAAGCTAGAAAGAGATTGGAGACCTCTTGGAAAACATCTTTTCATCACTGTAGTTTGAGTTTTGTTTTGATGGTGCATTTTGGAGAATTTGGTATCTATGGATAAATACTAATTCCCTAGATAAGTAGCTATATCTAGAACAATAGTTTAAAGTTTTTTACACTTTTCCTATAAACAATAGATAAGATGAGAAGATAAGAAGACCTAATTGTAGTTTTTCTTTCCTCTTGTCTCACTTGTATCAATCCTGTCACTCCTTCCCATACTTAATACACTTGAGAAGTACCTTGTAAACACAAAAAAAAAACAAAGAACCAATCAAAGAATATGATCTATTCAATATAAGTGAAAGGAATCAGATACAATTCACACATATAAGCATTATGAAACAATACAAACATATGGGAAAAATGTTCAAACGCTTTATTAGATAGAAGAAGGAATTACAACCATTGGTGTCTGATTAAAAGCTATTCCTCCAACTTGGATCCCATCCACATCACATCAAAAGCATGACAAACTTCTAGCATTACAATACTTGCTTCAAAGCCAAATCTCATAGTAACATTATCTCCTTACAATTCAACATAATCCAACCCCTGATCACTTAGATGAATGGTAAATTTACAGGAAGATGAAGGAGGTTTTGTCATAAATGGTGGCATTGAATGGCCTTCCATACTTAGAATTAGTTCCATGGAGGAAAGGATGAGAGGATAGGATGCACCTTAACTCATTCCTCATCCATTTTCGAGCTCATAGGAGTTGATAAGTGAGGGAACCTTCAAGATGACTCCAAAAGATAAGAATATTCCCCAAACCCTATGTGAATTTCGCTCATTCTTGCCTAGCGTAGGTGAAAGGAAGCCTAAGTGCTCTGCAGAGCACCTTGGCAGTGGATTCAATTGCTTTGCAGTTCACCTTTACAAGGGCTTACCTGCGTTGGTCCCTCTAGAGGCTATTTCTAGACATCTTCAAGTCATGAAACTATATGGGAAGGAGGCATTCAAAGAGGTGAATTGTTTAGGGCATGTATCAACTGAAATTAGGGGTTGATGAGCCCTAAAACACTGATCTGGATGATGGGATTGATGTGCCCAAATGGATCTGTAACAGCTGCCCCCTAAAGCATGAAGTTAAAAAATGCCAATGTCGAGTGAAATGCTTTACGATGTGATGAGGAGGTATCAAAGTGGAAGGTGACCTGCATCAATTACAATACATATATCATGATATTTGATTTTACATGAATTTCTAAGGGAAGGCATACCCATGCTCAACTTATAAACTTTCATTACATGTACATAAACAGTCGTTTACGGATATAGTCCCATGATTGGAATGACCATTAATGTAAAACCATTGCACATATGATTTAGTACACCTGAAATCGCAGCACAGATGGATGAAACTAGATCCGGGGTCTTCTATCTCGTTCAATCGTTCTTTCAAGTACGAGTCTAACCATGTGAATATATGATCTCAAGTCAAACATGGGAAGACACCATCTGATTACCAACCAATGATGTAAGCTGTTAACAGATGTGAGAGAAATCACTGATAATGATAATGATCCTCAAGGTACTGTAGTACATTCTGCATGGTGTAAATGGATGATTTGATGTTGAACACCATACAAATTTTTTCAGTCGAAGGCCATTGATGTCAACCTATCACCAAAAGCAAGAAACCTGCCATTGATGCATGTAAGCCTCAAGGCACTGGAAGGGTGTTTCTATGTCAAATTCTTGGATAATGAGCTGATGTCGACAAGAAGCGACTCGTCGCAGGAGGGCCTTGATGTATCCCACATCAACGACATGAAATGAGTGTAGTGATTTTAGAGATGGAATTTGATTGACGATATAAGGTTCAAGAATGGTGGTCATGAAAATGAAGGTTTATGGTATTGCAAAGGATAAATTTTGACTAAATGACTTCTCTTGAACATGTCAGTGACACTAAAATGAATTTGTAGCATTGACCCAAAACAAAGTGATGTATGGTATGATAGACCAATGGTGTGATAAACATCAAGCTAATAACCCAACCCAAATAGTCATGGTGATGGAGTGAAAGCGTCATGTTCAAGAGCGACCTGCTACCATAAAGTGGTTTTCCCCTTTTTCCCATTTTCCACAATGATTGTTGAGTAGTACCTCTTTATTTTTATCAAGCTTGAGGAGGATAACATATTATTGTTGTATAATTCCACCCTTCGGGTGAATCCATCACTATTTTATGTTTTAACGAGTCTAGCGAAGGTGAAACTCGATCTTGTCTAGATGAACAAGTTTATCGTTATTTGATTTTTTAACGAGTTTAACGACAAACATAACTCGGTCCTTTTCATGTTTAGAGAGTTTGAAAAGGGACAAAAATAAAACTTCACAAGTTATTTTTCGTAAGATAATCTCTCAAGCCTGAAAAAGCATAATAATACAAGAGAGATATCGTTTCCAATCTGTGAACGAGCTGAAAAAGACAAGTGATCGACAATATTTTCATATTTCGAGAGTATGAAAAGAACTTAAAGAGGACTCCACTTTGAGGAATTAGTGGTGTCTAGGATAGCAATTGGTTCCAATAATGTTGGAACTTTTCAAAACATGTTGATTTATGTGAAGAGGCTGGCTAATAAGACCACTCATTGCAACTATTCCTCAAAAAGGGTAAAACAACCAAGTGAAAGCGTATGGTCAGCCAAAGGGATGGTGGAAATGGGATGAAAACAACTAAGGATCATCTAATGAAAGACGCTTATAGAATGGCAATCATGAGGGTTAAAATTGGAAATGGGTTCATTTTTACACAAGTTCGAACCATAGGAACTATGCTTGGGTTCAGTTTCATGTTTACACAAGCTTGAAACGAAAAACTATGCTTGGATTCAATTTCATTTTTACACAAGCTTGAAATGAAAAATTGTGCTTGGATTCAGTTTCATTTTTACACAAGCTCAAAATGAAAAACTATGCTTGATATTGGTTTACATGCCCCCAACATGATGAAAGGGAGAGTCTCCTATAACCAGATGGAAGTCGCTGTGGTGAAGCAGGACGGTTATCCAACACCTTTTTGGCTTCGTCCAGATAGGGACAAAGGTGAATGGGGTGATTCCCTTCACAAAACCTGCAGGGAAACTTAACTTTACCACTAGGTGCATGCCCCCCAAACTTCATTACATTCACCTACGTAGACTACTCATGGCTATTAGGTGGATGGAATGAAGGTTCGTTTATGAGATCAAGTGAAAGACTCGACTGGGATTTTATGAGATCTAATCAAAGAATCGACTTGGAACTTGGGACCTTGTTTCATTTTTTAATGAGCTTGACACAAGACAAGGAACTCTATTCAGGTTCCTTATTTCATTTTTTAACGATCTGGACACAAGATAAGGAACTATGCTCATATTCCTTGTTTCATTTTTTAACGAGGTTGACACACGACAAGGAACTATCTCGATGTCCTTGATTTCATTTTTTAATGAGGTTGACACAAGACAAGGAACTATCCTCATGGGAGCTATTTCATTTTTTAATGAGTTGACACAGTAAAATAACTATCCTCATATTCCTTGTTTCATTTTTTTAATGAGGTTGACACAAGACCAAGAACTATGCTTATGGAACCTGTTTCATTTTTTAATGAGGTTGACACAGTAAAAGAACTATCCTCATGTCCTTAGTCACAACCCATGATAGGAGGTCATGAATTCCAAGAGGTTCTCATCTGATGGGAGAACAATCCTTTGGAAGGAGAGATCTTGTTCCAATGCCCCTAGTACATGATGTACAACATCACTGAATTGATCATCAGTTGATGTAGGTATGGAATGGGTTGCCACATAATTAACCCATGGTGGAGATGATACGATTGGTACAAAAGGACTACCTAGGGAAGATGGTTGACTAGAAGCCATATTTGGACCAGGAAACGAAAGTTGGTCAACGGTGACAATTATGCCTTCATGCGGGAAACAAATCACTCGAAAGAGTGTTGAAACAATATCTCCCATGTCGTAAACGTAGTCGCGCCCAAGAAGTAAATTGTAATCTAAAGGGCCTGGGACTGCCATTACATTCAGATAAATAATTTTTCCTCCCAAAGTAATAGGAAATTGAGTAAGGATCCCTAATGGCTGACTGGTTCCTCTGTTGAAAGCCAACATATTTTGGGTAACAGGCACAAGTGGTGGCAAACTGAGCACTTGCCAAGCAGTTGAGGAAATGTTACTCACATATGCACCTTCATCTATAATAGTGCCAGATACAATCATATTACAAACCTGTACTATGATCTGGAAAGGCACATAAGAAGGAAGACGAAATCCTGCCAGTCGATTCCAATAAAAGGAAGTGATCAAACTCCTTGGAGGGGTTACATAGAAATATGAGTATTTGTTAGGCCCCTATACTACTAGTGTAACCCCTTATTGTTATTAGTACAACCCCCTTATTATATTGATATACCCATGTAGTGCCCATATTGTTACTATGGTGCCCCATAGAGCCCCACTATTTTATTATTGGCCCTTACATTATTAATGTTATGCCGGCTTTGATATGTTATGAGCCTTAGACTCCTATATATAGAAAGGAGGTATTTTCATTTGTATCATCCAAGAATTGTTCATTTATGTAATGTAAAGGAGGTTGCCCCCTCGAAAAGGCTGAATTCTAAGGCATTGATCTATATTTTCTATCTTTTCTTGAGTTGGTTTCATAACAGTATTATCCCCTTGAGTTACGAGAACGAGATGATTTTCCTCCTGTCTTGATGGAACATGAGGGTTGTCTCGAAGCTCATTATAATTTGAAGAAACAAAAAGAACTTGAGTGGTGTCATACTCACTCTCTTCGGGAAAGGTACGATTAACTGAAGGTGAAATCGAGTCAACTGTTACATCGACCTGTTGATTTGGGTCGGGTATAGACTCATAGGATTCACTTTCAGAGAGAGTGGATTTGACCGACGGTTGATTTGAGTCAGTCAATTCATCAACTAGTGAAGGATTAAGGGAGAGTATCCTGTAACCAGATGGAAGTCGCCACGAAGAAGTAGGACAATTATCCCAAACTTTTTCGGATTCATCCAGATAGGGACAAAGGTGAATGGGGTGATTCCCTTCACATAACCTAGAGGGAAACTTAACTTTACCCTTCTTTCCATGAACTTTACTACCACTAGTTGATGATGTGTCACCAATATGATCTCCAGAAGTTGATGACACAGGATGATGTGAACGAGAAGAACATTCTTCTAAGATCTGAGGAATATCAAGACAATTTCGAAGAAGATGGTCTCCCACACAAAGTTTGCATGGATATCGAATTTTTTGAGGCTTGACAGACAATTTCTCATCAGATATTGCACTCAAAGCAATTGTTTCTTGGTTGCTCCTATGTTGAATTTTCTTCTTCTTCTTCTTAGCCACTGGGTTACTAGTAGCAATACTTTCACTAGGCGAAGAGGAAGAAGGGGAGGAAGAAAAAACCGAGAAAGAAGGCAAAGGGTCAACTTTAGGATCGACTAGAGGTTGATTTTGTCTAGTTGGAGGTGTACTCGATTGCATAGAAATCACGACATTTGAACCAAGGAGGTTAAAAAAAACCATATTGGCAAGCCAATGGTAAATCCCAGAAGGGACAATGTAGCCATATATGGAGCACCAATATTTCCAAAAGGAGGAAAAGGACTAGGATTCCCATCAAAAGGAATTCCTTGATTGGTGGAACCCAAATTTGTTGCCATGTGTTTAAACCGAAGTTCAACTAAGGAGTGAGCGTGGAGGATGTTATTTGTGGTCAACTAAATTTATTTTAATCAAAGTAACATAACAAAACAAAAAAAATGGATAATCTGGGCAAAAGGTTTACCAAGCAATTGGGAACTGCAGAATACCTCCTAGCGAACCAAGAAGTACGGGCAAGAAATCTACCCGAATGCTGTGTTAGGTGTATCACAGTGTACAAGGCGGTCGACTCGGTTACCTAAGGATGGATAGAAACCTAGTGTTTTCCTCACATATATACCCAAAATTACATGGAGGCCCAATCTGTATAAGTGTTGTGTAATGCAAAACCGCACAGTGAGAGCATTCTCATATACTTTACGTACTGTAACGCTGCCCTATATACCCAAAGGTACATGGACGAGCTACGATATACTCACATACATGGAATGAGGTATCACACTCGGGATGTATTGCAAACAGGTTAGTGATAGCTACTTTCTTTTACCATGTCGGAACACGTCTCTAGCCTAGACCTTTAAATGTTTTTTGTTAGGTGACAATGCTCCATTAGGTTTAAGATAAATTTTAAGTTGATCTTCTTTAGAATCTGCGTTTCAAGGTTCACCACGTGATGTATGCTTGCATTCCTAAAATGCAACAGATATGATAAGACTTCTTCTCATTCAATTAAACAATGAAAACCTTAGCTAGCAGCGATAGAGCGATCAGATCTTTCACAAAGAGCAAAGAGCACATCTAATGCAATTTCTCTAGCTATTCTTTTCAAGAATTCACAAACTACAATATAAATGATGCAAGTTTTTCTTTTCGATTTCCTTAATGTGAATATGAACAAAAGGAAATATGCACATACAATCAATCAATCTTTTAATAAGAATGAAGACTTTGATGATAGTTTTGTTTCAAAGGAAAAAGAAGACTTTACAACACATTCTTTCGAACAAAGATTAATCAACTATATTCTAACTTTGACTATAGACTGATAATGACAAAGAAAAAATTTAAGAAACATTAATCAATCAAGTCAAAGTAGGGCTAGATAAGGAGATAGAAACTTATTCTCTGAGACATAACATTCATCAATCAATCAGCAAACACACAAACAAAGAAAAGTTGGCAAAAACACTTTCCGAAGGTGGGAAACTGACCCTACGAGGATCAACGCAACCCAGAGTGGGAGATAATGCGCTTCAGAGCACTGTCCCTAAGCCAGGGGTGCTCTATAGCACACTATGTCCCTCATAAGCCTGCGCTGGTGACAATAAGCCATTTCAAGAGGCATTTTAACACAGTTTTGACCAATTTTTCAATATAAAGAGATGAATTACAATCTATGAACACAAATAAGGTCTACAAGGATGTCATAGGAGGTGGATAAGCTATTAGGAAAGAGGATCTTCCCCAACGGAGTCACCAATTTGTTTTGGAGAATTTGGTATCTATGGATAAATACTAATTCCCTAGATAAGTAGCTATATCTAGAACAACAATTTAAAGTGTTTTAGACTTTTCCTATAAGCAATAGATAAGATGAGAAGATAAGAAGACCTACTTGTAGTTTCACTTTCCTCTTGTCTCCTTTGTATTGATCCTGTCACTCCTTCCCATACTTAATACGCTTGAGAAGTACCCTGTAAACACAACAGAAAACAAAGAACAAATGAAAGCATATGATCTATTGAATATAAGTGAAAGGAATCAGATACAATTCACACGTATAAGAATTATGAAACAATACAAACATATGGGAAAAAGGTTCAAACACTTTATTAGATAGAAGAAGGAACTACAACCATTGGTGTCTGATTCAAAGTCATTCCTCTAGCTTAGATCCCATCCACATCACATCAAATGCATGACAAACTTCTAGCATTACAATACTTGCTTCAAAGCCAAATATCATAGCAGCATTATCTCCTTACAATTCAACATAATCCACCCCCTGATCACTTAGATGAGTGGTCAATTTATAGGAAGATGAAGGAGGTTTTGTCATAAATGGTGGCATTGAATGTCCTTCCATACTTAGAATTAGTTCCATTGAGGAAGGGATGAGAGGATAGGATGCACCTTAACTCATTCCTCATCCATTTTCGAGCTCATAGGAGTTGATAAGTGAGGGAACCTTCTAGGTGACTCCAAAAGATAAGAATATTCCCCAAACCCTATGTGAATTTCGCTCATTCTTGCCCACTGTAGGTGAAAGGAAGCCTAAGTGCTATGCAGGGCACCCCGGTAGTGGACTCAACTACTCTGCTGGTCCCTCTAGAGGTCATTTCTGGACGTCTTCAAGTCATGAAATTTTTTGGGAATGAGGCATTCAAAGGGTGACTTTTTTATCCCATGTAGCAACTGAAATTAGGGTTTGATGACCCTTAAAACACTGATCTAGATGATGGGATTGATGTGCCCAAATGGACCTGTAATAGTGACCTTCTAGGTTTTATCTGTAAAAGTAGTTACACAACCGTCACCTCCCAACTACTTTGTTGAAATTATATTTTTCTTCAGTTATGGAACATGCCTTACCTCCTTCAATAGCCATTGGTTCCCATTCTACTACTTTATGAAAACTTTACCCATTCCAATGATTTTACAAGGCTTATCATCACCTAGACGAACTTGTCCAAAATCTCCTTGAACATAATCATGAAAATGTTTCCTATCAGGTGTGACATGGAATGAGGCCCCTAAATCTACCATCCAAACATCAATAATATTTTCTAAAGAAATAATCAAAGCATATTGAAACACATCACCTTTCGCATTCACTTCATGATTGTTTACTTGTTGTATGTTTCCTTCTTTTCACTGCTGAGACTTATAATATTTCTTCAGGTATCCTTTCTTCCCGCATTTCCAACACACTATCCCTGAATTAGACTTGGATTTTCCTTTCCTTGACTTACTACAATATCCTGGGCTCTTTCCTCTTTCCATTTTTCTTCTCCTAGTATCCGCAGTCAAAGCATTACCTAGTGTCTCAACAAAGATTTTCCTTCGCATTTCCTCACTAAGGATGGCACTGACAACATCATCAAAATTTAAAGTACTATATCCAGAGACAAAGTTACTAATGGCCATAACTAAACCATTCCAACTTTTTGGCAATGAGCACAAAAAATAACAGAGCCCTAAATTCATCATCAAAATTTACCCCTACATAACTTAATTGGCTGGAAACCATATTAAATTCATTTAAATGATCAACAACATATCCACCTTCTGACATCTTCATATTAAATAAATGCTTCATAATAAATACCTTGTTTAAGGTAGAGGGTTTTTCATATATTTTGGCCAATGTCGTCATTAAACCCTCTATTTTCGTTTCCTTTGAAATGTTGAATGCAACTGAAACTACCAAACACAATTGTATTGTTCCAAGTGCCTTTCTGTCGAGAAGCTCCCATTATGCATATGTTATACTTCTTTGTCTTTCCACTCAATGGTAGGTACAAATATTTCTAATACAGATAATATTCCATCTGCATCTTCCACAGCTAGTAGTTTTGGCCATTAAATCTCACGACCCTAAACGTATCGTCTTCCACAATTACTCCCACTCGAACCAAGAAGCTTTCTCTCGTACGAGTTTATCGGCCAAATAGACCTTCGTCTCTGATACCGGTTGTTAGAAAATTATGTATTACATAAAAATAGTACACATAAAATATTGCAGAAACACAAACACGGAAAACACATAAAACAAGAGAGACGCAGATATACATAGTTCACCCAGTTTGGGCTAGATCAACAGAGAAACAACCAGTCCTTCCTTTTATATTATCCAACAAAATGAAGAGATACAACCTACAACATATCCATTGTAGTTTCCTCGTCATACTCACACAATCTCCTCTCTCTTTCTCGCTCAGAATACACATATACACAGCTGCAAAAACATTCCCTCATATATAGCGAGGGGTTTCCTTCTAAGGAAAAAACCCTAAATTAAACATAACTTCTACCGTCAAATCATTTTCCTAATGAATGACCCATATTGACTACAAAATTACAATATTTTACACAGAATTTTTACGTCTATTTTTAGCTTTGCGGGCGCTGCCCCAAACCCTTGCAAAGGGGGGGCTCATAAAATCATCGTAGCACCCCCCCCCCCATAGACCCTCCTAACAGTGACTAAAAAAGCGACATTTTCACCCCATTACAAGCTGGGGTCCCTTTATTACCCTATAAATCTTGTTGTTGATTTATGGTCGATTTGGTAACACTTTAGAGGTTTCAAATTTTCATAAGCGTCGGGTAGTTTCTTGTTGGTACCAAAGGTGAATTTTGGGTAAAATGCTTACCAGATTTGGATTTTTTTTTTGGTTTCTATCAGTTTATTATGCTCTTGGGATTGTCAGCAGAAGTATTAGACTAGGGTTCACTTTCCAAATTTTTATTTTATACCTTATCTCTAGGTAGCATTTTATTTCAAGTCTACAAGTCAACACAACGTATCCAAATCACACAAGCTATTATGAAACCAACTCACAAAAAGATAGAAAAGATAGTTGAACGCCTTAGAATTCAACCTCTTCGAGGGGGAAACCTCCTTTACATTACACAAATAAAAAATTCTTGGATGATTCAAATGATGAAACCTCCTTTCTATATATAGGAGTCTAAGGAGTCATAATATAACCCAGACCACCTAACAATAATAATATAAAGGCACAAAAATAACAATAGAGGGATTTTATGAGGCACAACAATATTAATGAGGGATATAACTACAATAGTAATGGGGTAATCACTAGTATTATAGGGACCTAACATGCCCCTCTCCTTCAAAAAAGTGTTGTCCTCAACACTTGAGTAGTCTTGGATGCTTCTGTATAAAATTATCATCCTCCCATGTGGAATCTTTAGCGGATAAGTTCTTCCACTTGATGAGATACTCCGAAATTGATCGATTTCGTAGCTGTCAAGTTCTTGTTTTTGTGAC
>APFE030183379.1:52035-94046 GCA_000404065.3 Pinus taeda | reverse complement strand
CACATATATGTTATTTAATTTATTTGATATATATTAAAATATGCCATTTTCAACATTTTAGATAACTTTAATTTTCCAATTTAGATTTATTAATTTCGAAAATTATTTTAAAACATGTTAAAATACTATAGGCACTTAATTGAGTCAATCATAAAATTGTGCTCACTTAATTGAGTCAATCATAAAATTGTGCTCAATAGTAGATCATACAAGTGTGGGATAAACTACAAATTGGCTATTGTATATCTCTATGGGATAAATTACATATTGCCACCTGTATATATCTCTATTTATTCATGTACATGAAGGGTAGAAAAATGATTACGTGTAACTTTAATGGTTTTTAAAACTGACGAAGAAGTTAAAAACCATGGTAATCTCTTGTATACTTACGTTGGCATCTCTAAACGTAAAACCCTGAAGAAGACGTCAAAATTTAAAAAATAGGTTGATTTATTTTGTTATATAGCATATAATAAGTTATATTCTTGGATGGGGTCTATATTGTGGATGGGGTCTCTTGAGATACATGAAAAGACTCCCGGCTAAGAGAAGACTTCATTGTAAGGATTCTTTGAGAAAAGCATAGGTTTGCAATGCAAGAACTTATATGGATTAAAGTCGAATGTTTCTATTCTTATTATGGATTTGCACGGGAGAAAAGGATAATTTTTTAGATAGTTGGGTATTTTTCCGTTTTTAAGTGTTTTTCTTATTTTCTTGTTCATATAAGATAAGCAGAAGGACTGATCTTTATTGGCCTAGTTCCTTGTCTTTTCTTTGATTCATATGCAGGTCTATCTTCCTTGTCTCTACAATCCCTCAAGTTGCAAGTGGACTTCGATGGTGTTGTTCTTTCAATGAAATTGGTGTAGTCGCACTCCTACCATTCAGCCATAGGGCATGATGTGCTTCAGGTATATAGCCTAATTATCTCCCAGTTCTATCTCATTTCTCATTGGACGTCCTTCTATATTGCTATATTCCTGAGATCTCTTTACTTCATGGAGTCCTAGAGCCTCCACCCTTGGCACATTCTCCATTCTTGGACTAACCACAGTATCACAGGATCCCTATTGCATTTCCCTTCACTCCACTTACAATTGGCTTGTCTCCACCTCTTGTTCGCAATATTGTTTACCCTAATCTTTTTCCATGCCTAGTTAGTGAGCTCATTCAAGGAACGGATTTGGGGGCGAAGACACCCTTAGTAGTGCCCAAGATTCATTATGAGCTCATGTGTTTGCTGACAAGTACCATGAGCATACTCCACTAGTTATTTAACACGAAATTGATGATGTTAAGCTCGAGGTTGTAGAGGAACATGATAATGTTTTTTATTCAGAGATTATGCCATTATTTTCTAATTGTGTCCCCGATTTGGATGCCACTAGAGGTTGTTAAAATCAATACATACATACTATTGACCTCTATTGGCACATCATTAATCTTTTGGGAAAAGTTATGTTCGAGTGCAATGAAATCGGGGATTAGCTTCTCCTCCGTATGGAGGAAATGCACATTCTCTACTAGATCATTGATGAACATATTCAACTCATGGATGCAACCATTCTATTAGGTAGAGAGTTACCTCCACCAAGAAACCCTGAGTTCCCTGCACCGGGAAACAAGTTTCACTATCTTTTATGAATATGCTCCAAATGGAATCCTTGTTTTTAGGTTGCTAATAGCTCATGTGTCTTTTAATTTATGTCACTATGATTTCAATGACATTCTTGTCTAGTTTTAGTACTAGAACCATTAGACATACTATACATATCATGCAAACTTTGTAGAACTTATGCTTGATCCTCAACTAATGTCTATGGCCTAGTTTCCAAATTGACAAACCAAGGAAATCTAAAGAGTCAATCCAATATATTTCCTAGAAGTATTTCTTTGGTTAATAATAGAATTCAAGTTAAAGAAAACATATAATAAGTTATATTAACTACAAATCAAATTAATTTTCAAACTTTGATGCAAAGTATTACTACTACAAAATCTTGTTTATATTTAATGAACTTTATTACATCATGACATAATGAAATGGTGTAGTTGAAAAATTCCCATTTATAACAAAATAATAAATATAAGATGAAAATATGAAGATGAAAGTCTAGAAACTAACAATGGCATTTTATATATATATATATATATTATATATTATATTATATATATATATATATATATAATATATATATATATATATATATCTAATATCCCTATTATTCCCCACGTCTATCCTTAGATCATATGTGTGTGTGTGTGTATATATATATAAGGGTGAGCACTGAAGTAGAGGGGAATATTTGGTAAAGCATACTTAGATCATATATTAAGGTGTGGATTTATGGGGTAAAACATATTTATAAGAAACATGTTTTACCTAATATTCTTCATTTCCCTTAATCCCAAATTTCATCTATATGATCTAAGGGTGGGGACGATTGTGGGGCCCTTATTCTATTTTCGTCTTTGTAATAGCTCTGGTCAAAATTCCATGTAAAAATATATATAAGGCCACGGTGATGGGACACATATTCCAAGTTGAATGGTGGATGAAACATCCTAATGGGTATTGATTTAGTTTATTATGGTTGAGGAAATTGGAAAATGCAATGACAAAGGCTTTGGAAAGGCATGGGGCATTTATTGGCATTTTATCTATGAAAACAATGGGATTAGGGGAAAAGAAATGTGAAAGGTCACAAATTTCATGTGAGGAGGAAATTTAGGGAAAATAATGGAAAATGAAGAAAATAGAGATCTCATTCATAAAAAGGCTTTTGAGGATCAGTGGGAAGGCTTGGTCAATGTAGTTTTTTGTCAGTTGAGTTTTGGAGCTCTCTCATTATTCTCTCTCTCTATCTCTCACTCTTGGATAATTAGAGTTTTCTTGGAGCACTTTGAAATTGGAGCAAGAAAGGTAAAGAAGGCAAGAGGAAGCAAAGATCAAGCAGGGAAAGGAAAGATCAAGCAGCTACATCAGACTTCATTGTAAGTATCGACATTCATGTGTATTTTCCTTGCTATATTTGGCATGCATGGTTTTGCATGTGGTTCTTTTCTATCTTGGAATGGGTTTTGACAGGTGTGACAGTGTTCTTCAGCCTAGCCTTGTCATTTCCTAATAGCTTTGATGAGATGGGTTTTCATATTCTGTTAAGCTGGGATGACTGGATGGATTCGAGGCTAAGTGAGGTGGATCTATGAAATGAAAAACACGTAGCCTAGTGGTCCCTGAACCAGACTATGGATCATGGTAAAGCCATTGGCTTAGTAACCCTTGGCCCAGACTCTGGGTTGTGGTAAAGCCAGGATTGTGTGCCTCGTTTGGCATAGGAATCCTTGCTGGTAGATGACTGGATATACGGTAAAGAAAAGAGGCACATTGCTCTTGTTGGGCGTAGTACTCCTGAGATGGGATGTACGATAAATCCTCGAGAGTGTGTCTCAGTGTAGAGCATAGTGATCCATGAATCAGACTGTGGATTATGGTAAAGCTTGAGAGACTAGGAGGCACTCAAATTCCTCACAGTGTAGGTGGAAAACTCTAGTGGCATCCATGATTGTTTCGTTATTTTTTGGTGTGTTCTATGAGTCCCAAATTCATGCTTGGAATATGGCACAGGGGTGATTGGTTGAAGAGAGACTTAGCTTAGCCAATCTATGATTGGGTTGAACATGGTAGTCCCATCTCCAATTGATTTATTACACTCATTAATGAGGCATTCATTCCCTTGTTTTTCATGTGCAAATGTACTGATCTATATGTGCATTTTATGGATGATATGTTTATGATATTTTTGTCCCTATTATGTTGGTTATATGTACGTTTTATGACAACAGTTATGTACGACTCTCAACATGTTTTTACTTGTAAATGAATGAACAATGTATCTATGACCTAATGGATGGAATAGTAGTTAAAGTGATAAGGAAACAATGCTTCATGGCAAAACTTAGATAAGTATGATACCTCTATGCTCGGATCTGTTATTTACACCTGTAGGTTGCATATTTACTGAGTGTTTGACAAAATATATGTCATGATTAGGCTTGGTTAGGTCAAGCCCTTGATCAAAATTTATGTTAGAGGCTTTTCCTTTGTGTCATTTATTGTCTTCGAAAGTATTATCAAGTTTTAGGCATTGGTTTTCATACTAGCCCTGAAAAAGTGGCTTAAATATCACAATCTCTAGCATAGAACTAGTTGAAAAAGACTGCAATATATCCCTTGTAGGCATTTTGGGAGTGACTATAGGGCTCCAATCACATGCATTCCTTGTCATGGGAGTGACTGTGGGTTTAATTCATTGAAATGCTAGGTTAACTCAGGGTTTGGGCACCTGGAGTGGTGGATTAGCTCTTAGGGTCCTGAAGCACTTGAGGGAGGCTTGTAAGGTCTTGTTTTGTCGACTCCACTTCCTTAAGGTTACCTAGGAGGTTGAGTCTTATCATAGTGACCTCTCGTCACATGTTTACCTTAGCTAGATAGTTTCTTAGGTAGATGTGGGAGGAGGGTATTACAGAGTGGTATTAGAGCATGGTTCACCCCTCAGACTGGAAGGGCTATGTTTTGGTCATGCATGCATGTCAGTTTCATGTGTGTCTCTTACACTTACATTCCATATGTTTGTTGCATTTGCATGATGTTGATCATGGTTGTAGCAATGTCGTCATGCAGAATTTGATGCCGATATTTTGGAATGCAATGTCATGAGTATATGACTAGTTACATGTTGTTATATGTCGCTTACATGTTGTCATATGTCACTTGATTACATCCTTGTATGTTAGGTTGAATTCTTGTATGTTTGATTACATGTATCAGTCTTGTAGGTTTAGTTACAAGTATTGATCACTTGTGCTCAGCTACATGTGTTCATGTGTATGTGTAGTTGATTATGCATTGCTTATGTATGTTGATGGTTGCATGTGACCATGCGTATAGTGGAGTAATGGTTATTGTCATGCATGAGGTCATGGTTTGTGAAGTTGATACGGTCATGCATTGATGACTTGACTCTAGCTAGAAGGATGTGTATATGGTTTTGTACTCATGTGTTATATGTCTATATATAGTCGTTATGCATGTATGACCTTGGTTATAGTTATGCATGAATAGTAGGTCAAATATGTCTTGTGAAGTCATGGTATGCAATTTAGGTCATAATGGTGCTATTCATATGTTATTATGCTAATGTGTTGAATGAGGTAAAGCAGGAGATGTAGATCATCAAAGTGAAGTTGCATCATTTGACCTTGAGGCAAGAGCATGTGGTCATACAGGTTTGTATGTTGGGTATGTAGGTTAAGGATTGTTATATGCATTAGTGTTATATACATTAGGTTTATGTACATATCTTTTGATGTTATGGTTACGTACATGATAGATGATAGTTGATTAGCATAGTCATATGCACGAGTCAGATAATCAAGAATGATGGTAACCTATGGTTGTATGCATTTCTATTGTTGTTTTATGTTAGATAACTTGATGATTAGTTTATATGTTGTTGATGAGCATGATATATAGCTTATTTTTGTTATATGATATTAACTTGATGATTAGGGTTATGTCATTGAGATCTTGATATCATATGTGTGATGGTTATGTTCATTGCATTGAAGATATTGATGTTATATGTATTGTGTTAACCTAGTTTGAACTATGCAGATGGTTATGGTTGTGATATTCACGTATGAGATGACATATTTTTGATATGGTATCATACTAATCTAGACTGATAGTACATATGTGAATTTTATGCATGAATGAAAAACGCTTATGAACTTATGATGTGAACATGTTAGTTAGTTACTATTATAGATATCATTATTTATGTTTAAGTTGATATGTTGTGAAGTTGTATCATGCTAACCTAGATTGATTGTGTAGACAGGATAGCCTCCCCTGAAATACACTAAGGTATGAGTTTGCTTATGTAGTATATTGGGTGCTTCAGTGCTGATTATGTTGGTTATTTGGTGTTTGAGTGTTTGGTGCCTATTATGTCATCTAGTTGATTTATCTGACATGGTGCGATCATAGATTTCTTGAAGGTTTGATTAATTGCATGATATGACTATGATTCTATATGGTTGCACGAAGAAATGATATTGTTTTAAGATGATTGTACTAATACATATGTGTCGAGACAATTGATATGTACTTGCGTGTAAGTAGGTGATAGTTGTAGCATTATGTCTAATGACTATGAGTTGACTATGGATTATGACATGATTGTTAGTCTTGCTAAATGTTGATTTCAAATTGATAGATATGATTGTCATGCTATTTGGAACATGTGGTTTACTTGTGCGAGTAGTTGCAGGAAGCATGTTGGTATTAGCCTCACAGGGTAATAGTTGATGTGTTTATATCACTAACAATCGAGCGATGTGACGGTGCATAGTGACAATCAATTATAGCAAGGAAAAGGTCAATGAAAGGAATTAGGCAAGCATTCCTTTGGTTATGTTTGGAAACCCTAATTCCAAACGAATGCGTGTTTTTCATACAGGAAATGTTCTTAACCTTAATCTTGCCTGACATGATGTGGATATGTTCTAGAACCATGAATATGTACTTGAAAGTTATATTAGATAGTTTCTAGTTATAGGTGGAGGGAATTGGAGTCCCTTGAGATATGGCTTGGATGTGTTGAGTTGCAATCAACATGCTTGGCACAAAAAGGTAAGATAAATGATATATTGTTATATTTATTTATGCACTAATAGTTATGTGCTTATAGTAGTATGATGTAGGGGATTGCATGGCAAGAGACTTCCAGGAAATATTGAAGAATGCTTAGGTTGGGCTTTCCCTTGGAACCATGGGGATTGAGTCATGGTGTTTTCTGTGAATCTTTTGCTTTTGGTCTTTCATTATTTGTGGTGCATGATTTGTGGATTTCTTTATGTCTAGTGTATGTTCATACCACTTTGTTTGCAGAGTCGCGTTGTTATTGGTTTTCATGGTTTTATTCTTGTTTGTTTCTTGTGCTTGCATTTTAAGTTTTGAGTCTTGGGAATTGGTTGAGAAAGATGAAAGTTAATGGGGCTCAGAGAGATTTGTGTGGTACCTAAAATGTAATGTAAGATTTATATTAATCTTGGTGCATGAGTAAGCACACTAGAAGGTAAGACTATGACATTCAGTTGGACTAGTTGGGTCCATTGTGGGAAATGGATGATTACAATATAGTCATGGGAAAGATAATCAAGAAGGGTAAGTTGAATGGATTGGAGGCGTCATATTCCTTGGCTATATTGGGAACTGTTGTTCTCTATGTTGCACATGTATTGCACGCATAAAGGGATTTTTCTTAACCTTGACCTTGAGATCTTTTAATTATGTTGTGACCATGATTATGTTGATGTCTATATGTGTATACATGTATGTATGTATGTATGTATGTATGTATGTATGTGATGTATGACAGGGTCATCATGGATCATGATTATTGACGCTAACATTTATATGTATATATATATATATATATATATATATATTATATATATATAATATATATATATATTATATATATATGTATGTATGTATGTGTCCATGTATCTATGTCATTGTCTAACAAGGTCATCAGGAATTGTCCTTGTGGAAGAATGCTTGCTTATGCAGGTGAATAGCATGAAGAGGTTCTTGGCTATGAGGAATCAAGTGGGTAGAGTAGTCATGACAAATATATGAGGTTAGTGTCATGTGAATATGAATTTATATTGTATGTTTGTGTTATTCCTATGCTTATGTTATGGATAGGTTATATTGAGGGATACATCAAAAAAGTGAAAGGAGTGTGGTCTGTTGCATGCTAGGATAAGCATGGACAAGACACTGGAAGAAAGGTTTCTTGGTAAGGACAATGTGGTTTTGGATGTGTAGTACTATTGTTGTGCATATGTTGTATATGTTGTAAATGTTGCATCTATGATGTGTGCACACATGGTGTTGTGTATATAGTGTGCGTGTGTGTGTGGACATGTTGTTTACACAATGTTATGTACACGATGGTACATATAGTGTTGTGAGAATATTGCATATGGTGTTGTACACATGATTCGATATGTAGTGTTGTGTATAAATGATTCTATGTACATGTTGGATATGCAGTTCTATGTATAGGTGGTGTTGTGTTCATGTTGTACATGTGGCGCTATGTACATATGGTGTTGTGTGCATGTGGTGTTGTGTACATGTTGTGCAAGTGGCATTATGTTTAGGTGGTGTTGTGTGCATGTCGTGCACGTGGCACTGTGTACATGTGGTATCGCATACCTCTCGTGCACGTGGTATTGTGTACATGTGCTATTGTGTACACATTGTATAGTGGTGTAATGTACATGAGGCATTGTGTACACATTGTGTAGGTTGTGTTGTGTACATGTGATGGTGTGTACACATTATGGAGGTGGTGGTTTGTACATGTGGTACTAGTGTACATGTGGGATTAAGTGCATATCATAGATGTTGTGTTGCAAGAATGCGGTACTACGTATGTGCTTTGTGCAGTCATGGAATTGTGACATATGCATTCATTGTGTTGCACTCTATATATGTATTTGTGTTGTGTTGTACATCAGGTGTAGGTGTATGTGTTGTATGTTAGGTGTAGGTGCATGTATTGCATGGTGTTGTATGCAATGTGTGATGCACACTATGTGTATGTGCACATGGTTGAGGAGAAGGCATTGGGTGATTGTCGGGTGTGGCAACCGATCCAGAGTGTGTACAGAATAAAGACAAAGGTAGAAGCTAAGACTTGATTAAAGGATAAGTATTAGTATTTTACTTCAATTTTATTATGCATGTGATTTATGATTCTAGTTTATGATGATTAAATGTGATCTATGATTCTGATTTATGATTTTGATCTACGATGGTTGTGTTTTGAGCTAACCTGATGTGATATGTTTATACATGATGATTTGGTCAAAGATGGTAGTTTGATTTGTTGTGACATGAATTAAACTAGATTGCAAGTGTACCTTAATGACAAGCTACCAATGAGGTATGATTTGAAGTTATTTCAATTTATTTTAAATGTAATTAAATTTATGTACTTGGTACAGGAAGCACGGAAATTCCTGGTTGGGTGATCGAATTTGACTACAAGAAATAACAACAACAAAAGGAATTGAAACATGCAGCAAATGGTAAAACACTTTTGGAGCAAGGCCATTATGGGACATTGGTACCAAATAGTGTCCATTGATTACCATGAGCATGATATAACCGATATGATGGTTTGAGGCATGGATATGCCTTGGATTTTTTATCTTCCGATGTGAGGAAGCATTGGCAAGGGATGGAATTCCTGGGATGGCGGTGCTAGTGGAACTTGGAAGGTGAGTGACTACACAGAAGGGGTTGACCGAATTTCCCAAGGGACTGTGCAACAAAGAAGGGAAGATTAGGGATGGATTTGTTTTGGTCATTAGAATTTTTAGATGGAATCAAATGCACATTGGAAGTGTGCCCCAAAACAATGAGCTAGTAATTGTTCACTAAGAGGAGAAGTGGCACAAGATTATAACGTTGGAAACTAGATGCAGATTTGACTTTGTAGTGGATTCTGGACTTCTTAGGAAGGTCGTGAATCCTTGTATTACGTTGAAAGTGGAGGTGTGAGCCTCTGGATTCCCTTGTTGTGGATGAAAGCATCGTATCCTTTATTTTTTGGTTTAGCAAATGTACATATGCAGTTATTGTAAATATTGTAATAATCTATGTTATAAGATCCAGTATGTAGTATGGTTGTCATTTGGTCATGTTGTGATGATGTTTTTCTTTTGAGGAAGGTCATTCATTGTAAATACTGCAACGAGCTATGTTATAAAGCTCCATAGGCAGTATGTCCTTTTCAGTGGTTGTGTTGGTTATAGGTGTCATTGAACACTAAGGACGTTGTTCACCCAATAGGGGAAGGATTCTGTAACAACCGTGGTGAAAATTCCATGTATATATATATATATATATTATATATATATTATATATATACATATATTATATATATATATATATATATATATATTTATATATATATATATAATATAATATATTATCATATATATATATTATATATATATATATTATATATATATATATATTATATTATATTATATATATATATAAGGCCATAATGATGCGACACGTATTCCAAGATGAATGGTGGGTGAAACATCCTAATGGGTATTGATTCGGTTTATTATCGCTGAGGAAATTGTCAAAGGAAAGGACAAAGGCTTTGGAAAGGCATGAGGAATTTATTGGCATTTTATTTATGAAAATAATGGAAAATGAAGAAAATAGAGGCCTCATTCATAAAAAGGCTTTTGATGATCAATGGGTAGGCTTGGTCAGTGTAACTTTTTGTCAGTTGAGTTTTGGAGTTCTCTCTCTCTCTCTCTCTCTCTCTTGGACACTTAGAGTTTTCTTGGAGCACTTTGGAATTGGAGCAAGAAAGACAAAGAAGGCAAGAGGAAGCAAAGATCAAGTAGGGAAAGGCAATATCAAGAAACTACAAGATGCTTCATTACAGGTATCGACTTAGATGTGTATTTTCCTTACTATATTTGGCATGAATGATATTGCATGTGGTTCTTTACTATCATGGCATGGGTTCTTCCAGGTGGGATAGTGTTCTTCATCCTAGCCTTGCCATTTCCTAATAGATTTGATGAGATGGGTTCTCATATTCGGTTGAGTTGGGATGACTGTATGGATTTGAAGCTGAGTGGGGTGGATCTCCGAAGTGACAAGCACATGGCCTAGTGGTCCCTGAACTGGACTGTGGATCACGGTAAAGCCACTGGCCTAGTAAGCCCTGAGCCAGACTCTGGGTTGTGATATAGCAAGGATTGTGAGCCTCAGTGGGCCTAGGAAACCTTGCCAGTGAATGAAAGGATATACGGTAAAGCAAAGAGGTTGATTTGTCTCCGTTGGGCCTAATAGTCCTGGGATGGGATGTATCGTAAAGCCTAGAGAGTGTGTCTTGGTGTAGGGCCTACTGATCTTTGGATTGAACTATGGATTATAGTAAAGCCTAAGAAACTAGGAGGCACTCATATTCCTCATAGTGTAGGTGGAGAACTACGGTGGCATCCATGCTTGTTTGGTTCTTTTTGCAATTTTCAATGAGTCCCACATTCATGCTTGGAATATGGCATGGGGGTGATTGGATGAAGAGAGACTTGGTTCAGCTAATCTATGGTCAGGTGGAACATGGTAGTCCCATCTCTGGTTGGTTTATTTCATTCATTAATGAGGAATTCATTCCCTTGGTTTTCATGTGTGAATGTATTGATGTATATGTGGATTTTATGGATAATATGTTTATGATATTTTTGTCCCTATTATGCTAGTTATATGTATATTTTATGACAATAGCTATGTATGGCTCTCAACATGTTTTTACTTGTAAATAAATGAACAATGTATTTATGACCTAATGGATGGAATTTCACTTAAATTGATAAGGAAACAATGCTTCATTGTGAATCTAAGATAATTATAAGATCCCTATGCTCAGATTTGTTATTTACACCTATAGGTTGAATACTTACTGAGTGTTTAAAAAAATGTCTGTCATTGTTAGAATCGGTTAGGTCAAACACTTGATCAAGTTTTTTGTTATAGTATTTTCCTTGGTGTCATTTATTATCTTAGAAAGTCTCATCATGTTATAGCCATTGGTTTGGAGACTAGCCCTGAAAAAGTGGCTTAAATATCGCAGTCTCTGGCACAAAACTGGTTGAAAAAGACTGCAATCTCTCCCTTGCAAGCATTGTGGGAGTGACTATAGGGTTCCATTCACATACATGTCTTGTAATGAGAGCGACTTTGGGTTTAATTCATTCAAATGCTAGGTTAACTCACGAGTTGGGCACTTGGAGTGGTGGATTAGCCCTTGGGGGTCTTGACACATCTGAGGGAGGTCTGTAAGGTCTTGTTCTGTCACCTCCATTTCCTTAATTTTACCTAGGAGGTTGAGTCTTATTATAGTGACCTCTTGTTGCATGTTTACCCCAGTTGGTCAGTTGCTTGGGCAGATGTAGGAGGAGGTTGTTACAATCTCTACCCCCGTCCTCTATTGGATTAACTCCGACTTGTGATACATGAAATGGAAGAAGTTAGTAACGAACATTTATAACCAAACATGCACCCTCTCCAACACACAACCAACCATTACTACAATCACAAAGAAATGTAGAAAAACAAAATTAATTACAAATTGATGCTCACATCACCATGACAAATACTCTAATTTTTCATCTAAATTCTCACTTTATATTTCATCTTCTCTACATCAATTAAAACTTTGATTTAAACTCCATTTTTCAATTGGATTTCAATCAAACATAAAATTTTGACTTTACCATTTTAATATAAAAAATATTTAAACTAGAATATAAAACCTTCTCTAATAACACCAAAGGCCTTTTCTCTTCCCTTACCATTTTATTGCAAACATTTTTTTAAATTTCAATGGTAGAAATATTTTAAAATCTCTAACTCAATTCCATACTTCATATTTCCATACTCACGTTTTTCATCTAACTTTACATATTTTTCAATGGACCAATAATTTATACCATTTATATTTCCATACTCATATTCTTCATCTAACTTTTACATGTTTTTCATTGGACCAATAATAAATAAACAAATGTTATGCATTTTTATCAATGAAATTTTTCTAGCAAATCCCTTCTTATGGCATAAATATTCTGAAATTTTTCTAGCAAATCACTTCTTATTGCATAAATATTCTCCTCCCTAACTCTTTTTATTAATGACAACATAATAGCAATTTCATGTTAAATAAAACACCCAACACATTTAATCCATATAATTTACATTTTGTATCCTCTTCTCATTCTCGTCACACCAAGGGATCTATTTGGTCTAGCCTTCCCACTCTATTCAACACCACCATCACTTTGATGCCTCATAGGACACCAAAATAAATGAATAAAATTATTATCATGTGTCTCTTTGTCAACAAAACTCTCGTACATCACGAACAGGCCACCCAAATATATGGGTTGACTTCCGCTTGTGCATATCTTCATCGTCAAGAAGTCCTCTTGAATCACATTTCTTCATTCACCAAAACTTATGGAATATTGATTTTTTTTCTTCATGGAACTTAACAAAACCTTCTCTATCTGATTCCAAACTATCCCCTGAGCAAAAAATATTGTTATTCCTAACTATCCCCCGAGCCAAAAATATTGCTATTCCTCCCGAGCCAAAAATATTGTTATTCCTAACTATCCCCCAAGCAAAAAATATTGTTATTCCTTGGCCAAATCCTCTTTTTCAAGTTTTCTTCTCTGGAATGATTGAACAATTTATTCATTTTGGAGGCTCTTTTAACTCCCTTCATCTTTGGCTTTTTAGATCAGTTTCTTGCTTCTTAATAATGACGAGGTTTAAGAGAAAAAAAAATGGCCAAACAATGCATCCCCTGATAGACTTGTGTCTCTTCTCACCATTATGCCTTCCATATATATGGAAGCATCACCTCTCTAGCACAAGCTCGGAATCAGAATGCAAGGTTAATTTCTAAAATCTATGTCAACCCAACAACCAAGAA
Source organism: Pinus taeda (assembly GCA_000404065.3). Classification (NCBI taxonomy): domain Eukaryota; kingdom Viridiplantae; phylum Streptophyta; class Pinopsida; order Pinales; family Pinaceae; genus Pinus; species Pinus taeda. The sequence continues at coordinate 80,424 of APFE030183379.1, read as the reverse complement.
ATCAATGCTTCCTCTTTCAATGCAGATTAAAATACATCTTCCCTTCTATTTTTACCTTAACCTAAATTAAACATTACAAATAAGATGTATAGATATTTGATACCAATTATTAGATTTAATAGACTACAGCATTCACATATGAAGCAAGAACCCATGAAGTGAGAAACCACCAAAGAAATGTCATTCCTCTATCTTACAATAAAAGTACAAATGGTCTCATATATTACTATAGGTGACCATAATGATTTAGTTCAACCAACTCTAAAACTATCTTTCAATTATCTTTCCATGAAGGGTTATCACTAACTTCCATCATTTTATATATTACAAGTAAAAGTTACTCCAACTTCCTTATTAAAAAAAATTAATTGTTTGACATAAATATGTAAAATAAATAAATATTTTTTTTAAATAAACATAAGTAAAAGTCTTTATAATTGATAAAGATAATTAACATGGAATCTAATATAACACATCCAAATTGAGTTAATTAAATATATAACAGTGTGGGGTGGTATCCCAAAAAAATGTTTTAAACATATGAATTTGGTTTTGGTGAGAGATTCACCAATTAGTTGTGAAAACCTCCACCACATGACGGAGGCTTTCGACTTTAACACAATTTCTATTCGCTTACTGCCGGACTCGAGTTACGTGCCGTAAGAGGAAGGGCCAACGATTTTTTAGCGAACTGCAGGGAGAAGGTGAAAGTTTTTATTAGATTTTGAGAGTATTAGGAAATTTAGGTCAGGAAAATGTCAATTATTTTTGTATTTCCAATTAACATAAAAATTGTCAGGAAAATGTTATGTTCTTTTTTTCTAGGAAGACTAATTTATGAGTGACAAAGAAGTTTGTAAGTTTCTTTTCAATTACTATTAAGGAGAGATAACAAATAGGAAAAATGTTTGAGTTTAAAGAAGTTTTATTGATGAGTAGTTTTAATTTAATTTTATATAAAAAATAAAAGCTGAAAGAGAGATTTTTTTTTTTTTTTTTAATTGTAAAAAGAAGGAAGAGTGTTATTGGAAGCATATTAAAGAGTTTAATTTATTTTTGGATATTACTAGAATTTTTTTATGGTTTTTATAAGTAATTTAGCGCAGTTACAAGGACTAATTTTGTTTAGCAAAAATTTGAATTTTATTCTATAAAAATGAAGAGTTTTTTTTGTAGTTACACGAATGTTGGGAAGAAGTTCATAATGGTTTCATAGAGCAATATCAAGCAACAATATATGTCCAATAATTAGAAAAATAAAATTAAAAAAAATGAAGAAAAAGGAGAATATAGCTAAGTTTTCCATCCTAAGTTCAGTGGATGACTAAACTCTTCCCAAGATAGTGGGAGCATCAAATGTAAAGCAAGCCTAGGATATCCTAGTATTAGCATATCAAGGTAATGACACAATAAAGTGTGGAGATTGAAATCCTCACAAGAGAGTGTGAAAGATTGAATATAAAGGTGTCATAATATTGATCAGTTCATGACCATAATAATGAGAGTTGTGAACGAAATTCGAACTCATGCAAAGACTGTTGAGGATCATAATACTGTGGAGAAAGTTCTCAAGAGTATACTTAAAAAGTTCGAGATGGTTTTTATTTCCATAAATAGTCCAAAGATTTATCCAAACCAAAAATAGAAGAATTGATGGGATCTCTCTTCTCCCATGAATCAAAAATCAAAATGGAAGAGGAGTCCATAGAACATGTGTTCAAAACGCAAAAATCTATTGACAAAGGCATATGTAGAGGAAGTAGAGATAGACATAAAAGAGGTTAAGGTAGTCATCACTAAAAGGAAATACCTACACTAGAGTAGTCATGATAATCAGATCAAGCTAGACACTCTCATATTAGAGGGGGAGAGTGGTGGCCTGGGTGCAGGCAATATGGACAACCTCTCAAACCTAGTTACAATTTCTTCAATATTAGGCCAAAATTCTCTCTCTGCTTCAATTGGCGTATCAGTCATTTAATTGATAGCCTCATGGATTTTCCTCCGATCGACACAACCCTTGTTAATTGGTAAACAGGGACTCTGTTCCTATCGGAACTGTAATTCCAAAAGAATTACCCAAAAACACTATCGGCGGGGTTTTGGTATGGAGTTCATGCAACACACTATAAATGCTTTCATAAATGAGGAACCTGCATTTTTTGGGCATAATACACTATTGGCAGGTATTTTGTTGCAAGGGAACAAAATACATATCGACGCTTTTCAACACTATCACAGCAGTTAAGTAGTCTTGGTGTAATTCCAAGGGAATTACATTATCACACTATATTTCAAGTCCTTACGTTAAATGCAAATAACACTATCGACACTTTTTATAATCGCCCTTTCCACCCTTTTCCCGATGCAATAATCAGCAACCGCTATCAGCGACTTTGAAAGTGCCTATGCTTGGTTCCCTCCACCTCCAAGCTCATAATGCGATCATCCTCACGGACTTGACACCCCTTTTTGCCCTTCTCTATAATTTTTTGGGTCTAGAATGTCGGGATTTCATACCCAATATTTCCAAAGGCTCTCGACTCCTCTTCCACTTCTTCGATGTGATATTGGTTTGGACCCAATATGGGTATGAACCAAATCCAATAAATTTTCAAGTCCGAAACTATTTTCCGCTTAAGGAATTATCATGATTTCTCTGTGTAAACAGAGTTTGCTACGGAATTCTGTAAAATGGCTTAAGAAGCCTGCGTGCGCTTCCTAGGAAGGGAAAATAATTCAAAAGGGTCATCCTAAGCATCAATTAGAAAAAATGAGGCTAATTTATTCGTATTCAATCTCTGAGTAAGACAATTGAGCCGATACACACATACATATATTAGAAAATGGATAACTATCAAATTAAATGCAGAGAGAGAGGTTTTCTCAGTTGATACTACTTTTGGCCTAACTCCAACTTTGAGCCTCCCTTCATTTTATCTATAATCAATAGATAAAAGCCTTCTTGGCCATCATCCTTTACAAAAGCATGCTTTTACAGAGGGTGCTTTAAGGCAATCATGCATAAAAATTATTATCGCTTATCCATGAGTAATTATTACAAAATACTTTTATTCTTAATTCTATCCCTATCTTAAACTTAGAAAAGCATGGAAACTGTTGGTTAAAGGACCCCACTCCTTTGCCTGTAGATTTTTTTGGATTTTTGGAATATGTTTGAAATTTTTTTCCTCTAAGTCACATGCTCCTGCATCAAACTCCTGAGGACAAAATTCTTCATGGGCTCCTGTCCATGAGTTCATCTACAGAACTGACCAGTTTCTGTAGCATGCCTTCTGTAACCCAAGTAGCTTCAGCAGTTGGCTGATCCTTCCACTTTACCAAATATTGGAAGAACTCTTGTCCCCTTGTTTTCTTAAACACCTTCATGTCCAGAATTCTTTTGGCTGTAAATTCTTTGCTGTGGGTAACTGTTTTACCCAGTCAATCTCTTGGGTCTCTTGATCTTGTGTTGTATCATCTGTGTTTCCATGTTCATACTTGTACAGGTGCGCAACATTAAAAATTGGTGATATTCCAACATCAGGGGGTAACTCAATCTTGTAGGAATTTGTAGAAAATTTTTGCAACACTCTACACGGTCTACTTTTTTTTGAACTTCATTTTGTTATACTCCCTTTTTGGAAACCTCCCCTTTTTGAGATGTGTTAAAACTAGATCTCCAACTTCAATGTTCACCTCCCTTCTTCTCATGTTTGCTCTGGTTTTATATTTGATGTTGCAATCCTGCAGTTGTTGCTTCACTTGTTCATGTATTGCCTGCATTTCTGAAGCAAAGTCTTCACCCTCTACACTTCTCATCTCTTCTTTTCCCAAGTTTCTTAGCTCAACTACTCCTCTTGGATGCATTCCATAAACAATACGAAATGGACTTTGTCATGTACTCCTGTTAGGTGAGTCATTATATGCATATTTAGCTTGTGCCAATACTTGATCCCATTGATTTGGATGTTCTGCAGTAACGCTCCTTAAAAGATTGCCTAAACTCCTGTTCACCACTTCAGTCTGTCCATCAGTTTGTGGATGATAGGCAGAACTGAAACTTAATTTAGTACCCAGCTTCTTCCATAATGTCCTCCAGAAATGCCCAACAAATTTTGGAATCCCTGTCTGAAATAATACTTTTGGGCAACCCATAAAATTTTACAATCTCCTTAAAAAACAAATTAGCAATGTGAGAAGCATCACTAGTTTTATAACATGGAATAAAGTGTGCCATTTTTGAAAATCTATCCACTACAACAAAAATTGAATCATTACCTCTTTGAGTCTTTGGTAAGCCCAAAACAAAATCCATACTTACCATATCCCAAGGTCAATATGGAATTAGTAATGGGATATACAAACCTATGTTTTGGCTTATTCCCTTTGCATGTTGACAGAATTTGAAAGTTCTCACATACTTCTCCACTTCAGATTTCATTTTCGACTAGAAATAAAATTTGTTTAGCTGCTTATAAGTTTTCTCTATGCCAAAATGTCCTACAAGTCCTCCACTATGTTTTTCTTTGATTAAATTCTCTGTCATTAAACAATTTGGTATGCACAATTGATTTTTCTAAATAACAGTCCATATTGTAAGAAGTAATCCAACCATCTACTTCTATCCACCAAAATAGGATTTTTACAAGCCTCAAATGCCTCTTTAAAATCTGAATCAGTCTCATACAATTCTTTAAGAAAATGAAAACCCAACACTTGGATTTGACTCTCTTGAAATAATACATTCCTCCTACTTAAGGCATTTGCAACTTTGTTTGACTGCCCATTTATATGCTTCAAAACAAAATGGAAACCTTGAAGATACTCTACCCATTTATAATGTTTCTGGTTGAGCTTTGGCTATTGCATTATAAACTGTAGTGCATGGTTATTTGAATAAAGGATAAATTCTTTTGACATTAAATAATGCCTCCATTTTTTTAATGACTGCACAACTGAGTAGAACTCCTTGTCATAAGAAGAATACTTCCTTTTTGAATCATTCAACTTTTCTCTAAAATAGGCTATGGGTCTATCTTCCTGGCTTGAAACACCTCCAATTGCTTCTCCACTAGCATCACACTTCACTTGAAAATGTTTGTTAAAATTAGGGAGAACCAAAATAGGCTTTTCAGTGATTTTCTTCTTTAACATCTGAAAATTGTTCTCTACTTCAACAGTCCATCTAAATGGATGTTTATCCTTCTTTATGGTCTCAATAATAGGTGCATTAATCTTACTAAAATTCTTGATGAATTTTCTATAAAAGCTAGCAAGACCATGAAAACTCCTTACCTAAAAAACACTCTTGGGTGAAGGCCACTCCATAATTGCCTTGATCTTCTTTGGATCCATCTTCAGCCCTTCAACAGAAATAACAAAACCCAAGTGCACTAGCTCTTCTTTCATGAATGAACACTTCTTCAAATTCAACAATAATTTGTCTTTTTGCAAAGACTGTAAGACATAATTTAGATGTCTCACGTGCTCCTCCTTAGACCTATTGTAAACTAATATATCGTCTAGATATAATATTAAAAACTTACCAATGAAATCTTTAAGAACTTCATTCATTAGTCTCATAAATGTACTTGGTATATTTGACAACCCAAAAGGCATTACTCTCCACCCATATAATCCCTCATTTGTCTTAAAAGCGGTTTTCAACTTGTTAGTGTAAGTGTCTTCACACTTCCATCGATGATCAAATTTCTCTTTTGCATGCATATTAGGTGTCTCATTCGATTAGCTACATTCCATTAGGTCATGGATCAACTAATGGTAGTGGTTTCATTTCAATTTCCCTCATGTCATATACCTGCTGCCTTATTCAAGCCTCTTTTTAGTCATTTATAGTCATTTCATTTCATTTCATTTATAAAAACTATTTTTAGGGTTTAGTTTCACTAGATCTTAGGGTTTGTCATCATGGTCATCCAAAATTGAATAAAAGGGTTAGTAGGCACATGAGGAGGATAAAAAGGTTCATAAAATCATAAGTTTACTTCTGATATGCTCAATAAATCTTTTTCACCTCAAAACTCTGTTTTGAGGTGAAAACAGAGTTTTTCCATTTTTGTAAAAATTTCATGTAATTTAATTGTTTCTATATGTAATAAGCACTCAACAGTTGTTCCTAGTCACCTTTCCAACTCTTGCCACTACAAAAGCAAAAGCATCAAGACATTAGTCCATCAAATTACCAAGAAAAAGAGTCAAACTTCAAACTGAAAAATAGAGGTTTTGAAAAACTAAGACTTTAGAAAAGTGGGTTTGCAATGAAGAAAAATTAAAGTGTATCATATATAAAGAAAATTCATGCTAGCAAGTCATTCCATTGTGCAAAAAGTCATGTGGAGAGCCAAAATCGCATTTTGAGGGAAGATTGAGCAAAAGAGGAAGAAAACCCAAAATTTGCAGCAAATTTTCTTGACGTTGCGCATCAGAGGGGCACTACACATTAGACATCTTTTCCCTGTGTAAAATTACACTAACGCTGCGCATCAGGTAGGCACTGCACATTGGGCTCAGTACGCTGCGCATTGGCCACGGAGGCTTCAAACTCACACAAATTCATCTCAAATCCTCCCAAATGCTACATTCACCTCCTACAAGTAAGTGTTCATATATCCTAAGCTGAAATAGGTATTTTTCATGTTTTGTTCACGAGTTTTGCTTCGTAAAATGAAAACCCTAGCTTGCATCCATACTCTATTTCACCTCATTGCAAAACCTTCACATCATTGCAAAACCAGAAACCCTAATCTACTATACCTAGCCTAAAATAAGCATTCATTTCAGTCATGTCAAGCCCTAGTTGCCAATATCCTAATTGACATTGACAAGGAGAGAGCCTTCTCCCGACCTGGTAGGGCTAGCTACCAGGTTAAACATGGTTTGATGTTACCCTAGACCTACCTTCCTTCAGCCTAAGGTAGATCAAGGCACTAACACCACTCATCCCCTTCTCTTATCCTTATTTGATGATACCCACTTTTAAGATCGATTTTTGAAAAATACTTTGCTCCACTCAAGCAATCCATTAAATCTTCAATTCTAGGTAATGGAAATTTGTACCTAGTTTTGATTTTATTGATAGCTCTTTAATCTATACATATTCTCTAGCCTCCACCTTTCTTTGGACTCAACATTGTTGGTGCTGCGTAAGGACTCAAGCTTTCTCTGATTAGCCCTTTGTCAAGCAATTCTTGCACCAGCTTTCTAACTTATTCATTTTCTGTAGGAGTCATTCTATAAGCTGCTTTATTAGGTAGACTTGCTCCAGGAATCAAATCTATATGATGGCTAATTATTCTAATGGGTGGAAACTCATTTGGCAAATCATCAACAATAATATCACAATATTTCTCCAACATTTCTTGAATTTCGATGGGTAAATCAAAAATTTCAATAGAAGTCATTATTACCTTGGGCTTGCAAATTACAACAAAATTTACCTCATTTTCTTCAATCTACTTCAAGTATTCCTTTCCTCCAAGTAGCAGAGTTTTTGGATCAGTCTTCTTTCCTGGTACATCTTCTTCTTGCAGAGGCAGCAATGTATGATTGGCACCATCCTTCCCAAACTTGTAAGTGTTTATTTTCCCATCATGCATGGCTCCTCTGTCATATTGCCAAGGTCTTCCAAGAAATATGTGACACACATCCATTGGCATCACATCACATACAATTTTATCTTTATACTTGCCCACCTGAAATTCCACTTCACACTATTCATTTACTAACAATTGATGTCCCTTTTGCAACCATGACACCTTGTAAGGTGTTGGATGTTTCATTTTCTTCAGCTTCAATTTCTCCACCACTTCTATAGAGACCAAATTATCAGTGTTTCCACTATCAATGATCATCTGGACTTTACACACTGTCCTAAAGAGAGTCTTTCTTTGTGATGGTTCATCCACCTCCTCTGCTAGCTTGAGAAAAACTTTATTAATTACCAAAGATTCTCCTCTCTCTGGTATATTTTCTTCTTCTGTCACTGCTGCTACTGGTGCCTCTCCCTTAGCTTGAGCAACAATTTCATTCCTCTGATTTGTTTATGCATTCTCTGGGCACTCAAAAGCTCTATGTTCCAGTTTGTTACATCTGTAACATCTTATTTCTTTGCCTCTTAATTTGCCTCCTCTTCCTCTAGAAAAACTCCCTCTACCTCTTGCATCACCTCCTACGGGTGCATGCTAGGTTGAGCTACTACTAGCTCCATCTTTAGGTGTTGTATATCTTCCTCTACCACCTTGACTTCCCCTTCCTCGAAAAGTGCCTCTCCCTCTGACAGACTACTTCCTCATGAGTTTTTCTTTAGCTTTCAGTGCTATCTGATAAGCTTCCTCTATTATTTTAGGAGACAATAGACTTATCTCATCTTGAATGTCCATCCTAAGGCCATTCACATATCTAGCCACCTTCTCATCTATATCCTGGGCTTCTCTAGCTCTTATGCTTACCTTGTAAAATTCCTCTGTGTATTCTTTTACTGTCAAAGACCTCAGTCTAAGATTCTGCATCTGTCTAAACAAGGTTTGCTGATAATTACTTAGCAGAAACTTACCTCTCAGCTTTGCTACCATCCTACTCCAATTCTTGATTGGTTGCTTTCCAAGTCTCTTCCTTTCTACCTGCACACCATCACACAAAGTGTTGCATGGCCTTTTAACTTGGTGACAGTAAACTTGACTTTCTTCGCATCTTTTGTTTCTTCATAATCGAAGAATTCCTCCATGCCATTAATCCAATCTATCAATTCTTCTAGATTCAGTCCTCCTTCATATATTGATACCTCGGTCTTTGGCCTAGACATGGATCTCAATACTAACTCAAAGAACCTCATCTCAGGAGTAACTACTACAACTTCCTCCTCTGCAACTTCAATCTCAGGTTCACTAACATCTCCATCATCTATGTTCCTACCTGTTGTTAATGCATCCAATCTAGCTTGCATCTGTTGCACAACTTCCATCACTTTAGCGTTTTCAACAGGCCATCCTCCTCCACCACATCCTCGTCCTCTTCCAAATTTCAAAGCCATAGTAACTTTCTTTCTCCTGCTTCTGAGATTCAATCCAATGTTAGCTAGCTACTCTGATACCACTATTGGTGGCCTGGGTGTAGGCGATATGGAAAACCTCTCAAACCTAGTTACAATTTCCTCAATATCAAGCCAAAATTCTCCCTCTACCTCAATTGGCGTATTAGTCATTTAACTGATAGCCTCATGGATTTTCCTCCGATCGACACAACCCTTGTTAATTGATAAATAGGGCCTCTATTTCTATCAGAACTATAATTCCAAAAGAATCACCCAAAAACACTATCGGCAGGGTTTTGGTATGGAATTCATGCACACACTATCAGTGCTTTCATAAATGAGGAACTTGCATTTTTTGTGTAGAATACACTAGCAGCGGGTATTTTGTTCCAAGGGATCAAAAGACATTATCGACGCTTTTCAACACTGTCACGACAGTTAAGTGGTCTTGGTGTAATTCAAAGGGAATTACACTATCACACTATATTTCAAGTCCTTGCGTTAAATGAAAATAACACTATCGGTACTTTTTATAATTGCCCTTTCCACTCTTTTCCTGATGCGATAATCAGAAATCGTTATCGGTGACTTCCAAAGTGCCTATGCTTTGTTCCCTCCACCTCCAGGTTTGCGAAGTGATCATCCTCATGGATGCGACACCCCTTTCTTCCCTTCTCTATAATGTTTTGGGTCCGGAATGTCGGGATTTTGCACTCGACAGTTCCAAAGGTTCTCGACTCCTCTTCCGCTTCTCTGATGCGATATTGGTTCGAACCCGATATGGGTATGAACGAAATCTAATAAAGTTTCAGGTTCATAATTGTTTTCTGCTTAAGGAATTATCATGATTTCTCTGTGTAAACATAGTTTGCTACGGAATTATGTAAAATGGCTTAAGAAGCCTGCACTTGTCGATTATGAAGGGAAAACAATTCAAAAGGGTCAGCCTAAGCATCAATTGGAAAAAGTGAGTCTAATTTATTTGTATTCAATCTCAAAGTAAAACAATTGAGCTGATACACACATACATATATCATAAAATAGAGAACTATCAAATTAAATGTAGAGAGAGAGTTTTTCTCAGTTGATACTACTTCCGACCTGACTCCAACTTTGAGCCTCCCTTCATTTTATTTATAGTCAATAGATAAATCCTTCTTGGCCATCTTCCTTTAAAAAAACATGATTTTACAAAGGGCACTTTAAAGTAATCATGCATAAAACTTATCACCTCTCATCCATGAGCGATTATTACAAAACAATTTTGTTCTTAATTCTATCCCTATCTTAAACTTAGAAAAGCATGGAAACTGCTGGTTAAAGGACCCCACTCCTTTTCCTGTAGATTTTTTTGGATTTTTGGAATATGTTTGAAGATTTTTTCCTCTAAGTCGCAAGCTCCTACATCAGAGAGGCAGAATATGGAAAAACAATTCCAAGGTACAATGTTATTATTGCATGAAATATGACCACTATGAAAGTGAATGTAGGAAGAGGAAATCAGATCTGAATAAGGGCGAAGCGCATGTCTCTAACACTAAAGAAGGGATGAATGATTCGATTTTCATCTCTTGTCAAAACAATAAAGAGGAGTAAAACAAGGATCTTTAGTTGTTGGACAATAGTTGCGGTAATCATATGACAAGTAATAGAAAGATGTTTTCTAGTATTGATAATTTTGTTCAATTTGAAATTACTCTAGGATTTGATCATCATGTGAAGGTCTTACGTAAAGGTGTTACATCTATTCTTTCTAAGGAAAATGAGAGAAAATATATTCTGGAGGTTTTAGTAGGCACCAAATCTCAATCATAACTTCTTAAGTATTGGCCAATTGAGTCAACGTGGTTATGATGTCAAATTTAAAGACTCGATATGCACTATCTTACATAAGTCACCTAGTAAAAGACTTGTTGCAAGGGTTCAAATGACCAAGAATACAATGTTTTTGTTGAATTTGAGAACTGTAAATATGTCTCAGTTATATGCACAAAATGCCTCAATAATATATGAGACTTGTTTGTGGCATCTCATGTATGGTCACATACTTGAGGATGAACCACATTAGCTGGTTTGAAATTTTGACCAAATAATACTGATGTGATTAATCCGAAAGACAAGATTACTACCTTTCAAGAGTTTTAATCTCTTGTAAAAACAATATGAAATTAAATTATTTCCTATATGAAATGAGAAAAGCATCATTTATGAAAGTTGCATTCTTAAGAAGCATCCTAAAGACAACTTTCCAAAGTCCTCCTACAGAGCCAAGGAGCCTCTGGATATTTTCCACATAGATCTATGTAGACCCATCCAAACTCAGTCTATTGGAGGAAGCTTTTATTTTCTAACATTTATTGATGATTTTAGCAAGAAATTTTGGATGTATTTTCTTAAGAACAAATTAGATACATTCACAAAGTTTAAAGAGTTTAAAGTTGTTTCAAAAAAGAAAAATGGAAACTATGTCAAAGTGCTTAGATCAAATGGAGGAGGAAAGTATGACTCGAAGGAGTTTTTAAACCTATGTAGCTAGTATGGAATCAAAAGTTGATTCACCACCAGACATTAGGGGAGTTTTGAGGTCTAAAATGAGACTCCTAAGGAAAATAATAAAATAATAGTTAAAATAATAGAATGAGGGTTATGAAATTTTAAAGCAAAATAAAGGACACTATCTTTTTTAGTATATTTTTAGCTTATATCCTTATAGGTTTACTTAGATGTCAATTGTAGACACCCATTAGATGAAAAATCAAATTCCACATCCAATTACTGTCCATTGTGCATTCTTTTGAATATACCCACATAAAAAAAAAAATGAAAATACATGGACAAACCATGTTTAACACATTTTTTTCATATATTTTCATTTTTTTTCATGTGGATCTACTCAAAAGTATGCATTATAGGTTCTCATTGGAGGTGGAATTTGAGTCAACATCCAATGGGTGTATACACTTGATATTTGGGTAAAACTATAAGGATATGATATAAAAATAGAATTAAAAAATGTAGTTTTCTTCTTTTCCCTCCTAAATATTTATCCCTTGGGATGACATCATCATCTTGAATCCCAATGGTTATTTTAAAGTTAATTTTGTTAGTACATTTTTTATTTTGAAGTCCTTTTTTACCTCAAAATTATTCTAATGTATACTCCACAAAAAAATGGAGTTGTTGAACAAAATAATCGAACCATTATGAACATGGCAAGGAGTATGCTCAAAGCTATAAATTTTCCTAGGGATCTTTTGGTTGAAGTTGTTGCTTTTTCAGACTACATATTGAAAAGATCTCCAATAAATAACATGAAAGGTAAAGTTACTCAAGAATAAATAAGTGTCACAAAGTCAAGTGTTTCTCATTTTTGAGTTTTTGGTTTATTTCTTATACACATGTTCTAAAAGAACTATGGAGAAAACTTGAAAATAGAAGCAAGAAATGCATTTTTGTTGGTGATAGTGAAGATTCCAAAGCCTATAGGTTATATAATCCTCTCACTTTGAAATTTTTGGTAAACAAATATGTAACATTCTTGGAAGACAAATATTGGAATAATCAAGAGAAGAAGTAATGAATAGAGAATATCTATTTTTTCCAACATATAAATATTAAGCAGAAGTTCCAAATAACAAGTATCTCCATTAAGATTTCCAAGGCTATAGGTGTAAATACAAGGAGAAAGTTCATCTAGTAGTGACTCAGAAGATTTAGTGAGAAATTAGAGAACAATAAGCTTAAGGGAAATATATGATCAGTGCAATGACAAGGATCAACAAGCAATTTTTTCCTTATTATCCTATTTTCCTACCTATTTTACAGAAGCAATGAAAGAAGAACATTGGGTACATGACATTATTGAATAGATTGATATTATTGAAAGAATGAAACATGGGATCTTTTTAATCTCCCAACAAGTAAAAGAAACATTGGTGTTAAGTGGGTGTACAAAAAAAAAATTGAATGAAAAAGGTAATGTAGAGAAATACAATGAAGGGTGGTTGCCAAAGGATTTTCTCAAGAACTAGGTATTGACTATGGTGAAACCTTTTTTCCAGTAGTAAGGATGGATACTATTTGAGAAATGTTAACCATTGTAGCCCAAAATAAATGGCTAGTTTCCCACATGGATACAAATTTATCTTTCTTGACTGGAAAAATAGAAGAGGTGGTGTATGTTGATCAAACATTATGAATTGAAGTAAAAAGCTAGGAGCATAGAGTGTAAAAGTTGCATAAAGCTTTGTATGGATTGAATAAAGCTACAATAGCTTGATATAATCACATTGGCTCATACTTACTCACCAATGGATTTAGTAGGAGTAGTAATGAGCCTACTCTTTATACCAAATTGAATCAAGGTAAAATTCATATAGTTTGTATTTTGTTGATGACATGATATATACAGGGAATTCAATGTTAGATGGTTTCAAATTATGATGAAAATATAATGCTAGATGACAAAACTTGGTGTTATGAAGTACATTTTGGGAATTGAAGCCAATCAATCTACACAAGGGATTTTCCTTTGTCAAGAATAGTATGTTATAGATGTTTTAAAGAGTTTTAGATTGGAAAAATGAAAGCTAGCGGGGACACCCATTGCAATAGGGACAAAATTGAGCAACTAGGATGATGAACCAACAATGGATTAAACATTGTATAAGAGGATTTTAGGCAGCCTCACGTACCTTACTGCAACTAGACCTGTAGGTATGTATCCAGCTAGTTACATTTCCAACAAGGAAATCATACATGCAACTCAATCCCTACAAATTTATGGAATCTAATTTGAAAGTAAGAAAAAGGATTTTGAGGTATATTATAGGTACAAATAATTATGGATTGTCTTACAAAAGTTCTAAAGACAAAAATCTTAGAGGATATAGAAACAATGATTTTGCTACTAGTAATGATGATAGGAAAAGCGCTTCATGATACACTTTTCATTTGGGAATAAGTTTGATCTCATGGGCATATAAGAAACAACAAAGTGTCTCAACACCTTTTGTTAAAGAATAATATGTATCCGCTAATATAATAACATGCCATATAGTATGCCTGATAAAACTTTTGAAATATCTTGCACATGTTGAGAAGGTGCCAACTACTATCTTTTTTGACAACTGTTCAACAATTACATTTTTAAATAACTATGTGTTTCACAAGAAAAGAAAACACGTTGACACTTGTTATCACTTCATTCACAAGCTTGTCAATAATGATGATATATCACTTCAATTTTGTGGATTTAGTGATTAGCTAGAAAATATATTCACTGAGCCATTTGGGAAAATGATTTTGAGTTTTAGAGATAACACTTAGGCATTTTCAGTAAATGTAACATTTTAGATTAATGGGGGGTGTTAAAGTATAGTAATATCCCAAGTTAAATACAATGAGAAATTAGTTGCATTTGAGGTCCAGTGGGACACTTAGTTATGAGTCTCAATTATTTTTACACAATTAGTATTTTTAGAATCAGTTAATTCTAGATATCTCTAGAATTGGACAATGATAGATAATTCTAGAAATTTTCTCATGCATTGTAAAATATATTTAGTGATTAGAAGGGCAATCTATGCCCTAAGGGTCTTTTCATTTCCTTCATTAGTGTATGTGCACCTATTCTTTCTATCAGATTTAACATTCCATTTACAAACCTAGTAACAGTCCTTAACTTAAGTGCTTAGTAGAAAGCACCAAGATACATGGGTTAGTTATAGATATCTGTCAAATAATACAATAATATCATTAATACAAGCCTAAAATGGTTAAGCCCCTTATCATGGATACAAGATTTAGTGATTAGAATAGTGGAAGCTAAGGCCATAGTTTCAAGGAAGACAGGGCTCTAGCATCATCAAGTGGTATCAAAGGAGCATAATTTTGCATGTTTGAAAAGTTGAGGTGAATATATTAATGTTGAAATTATTGTGTTTGATTTATATTAAAACTAGTTGAGCCATTATGTCTGAAGGATATCCAATACTCATTATTTTACAAGAAGATGTTTCTAATAAGAATTCATTTTTGAGGTGTTGAATGCATCTTATATTAGAACCAAGAGGAAGGGGGAACCAATTCTAGCTAAAGGAAATTTCTAGGTAGAACTACAAAAAGATAACTTAATGGTGGAATGAGGAAGAAGTTGTAGAGAACATAAAAGGTGTTGAAGGTGCAAGTCTATGTAAGATCTTGCTAGTAAATATAAATTTTACATTTTATAGTTAACAATTGGATAAGGTATGTGTATGGTGTAGGTAGTGGCAAAGAAACAAGACATAACTGTGGTAGATACAATTACAACAGAAAAGCTATAAAAAAAATTAGTTGTGGTTGGGTTAAAGTTGTTAAGGATTGCTATTATGAGTATATTTACGGAAACTCTTAGGATAAAATAGTAGAGTGAAAATGCCCAAGAGGAGCAGAAGAAACCAGGGATACCAAAGACCAAGTTAATAAGAGAAACTTTGTGAGGTATTATGTATCAAGGTGAAAAGGACTTGTTACTACATGGGCATATTTTCATCTTACAATTAAGCATGGGGAAGCTCATAGGGAAAGGCATGGAGATGACTATGGATAGGTAAGAAAGGAGTTCATGGGAAATCCACGGTAAGATGAGAGAATATAACAATGTGGTTGACAAGAAGAAAATCAGTGATGAAGAATTGCACAGGGAAATAGTTGAGTTGAAAGAACAATGTAATGTGATGATGATGGTACTATAGAAGAGAATTTTAGAATATCATAGACATGGATGGGGTTTGAAAAATAAATTCAAATGGCCTATTGCAAAATTATATACAAAAACTTTCATGCACAAACTCAAAGTCCCGAGAAACTAGTTTCCACCCTAAGAGTCAAGTACGATCATCTGTAAAAATGTGGGTAATCCTAGAGTAGGGATAGGTATGGTACTTCAAAAATCCAATCTAATAGAAGATAAATCAAAAGAAGAGGAAATTAAAGACTTGCAATTAAAAAATCCATAAAGAAATTAGGGAAAAATGTAATAAGTAAAATCATTAAGAACAAGGAGCTAAGGAAAACGAAATGGGAACCCAACACACTATTGAAGGATTCTACAAAATAAATACTAGAAACTCTAAAGGTTGTTCAATTCCTCCTATGGCAAGATCTCCCAAAGAAAACAATAGATAATTAAATCCATGTCCAAGATCTAGGCTTGGGGAGTGAATAAAAATGGAACATAGTAAATAATATAATCAAATAGGAGAGCCCCAAAGTTTTTTTGATATAGGAGATAAACTAGAGGAAAAAAATTCTCTGTAGAAAAGTAAAACAATTTAGACAAGTAACATGGAAAAACCATGAGTTCTCGAGGAGCATCAAGTGGCCTCTACACCTTATAGTCAACAACTCACTTCCAATTCATACAAGAATTATTATCAGCACATTGGATTGTATAAATCTTCTTCCATAACCTAACAAATAAGATAGTTTTTTTAAGGTATATGTGCCAAATTCATATCTAAACAACTTTCATGGTGGAACACTCTCTCAAATTTAAAATACATTGTCTAGGAATACAAAAACATCTTTGTAGGATAATTTGAACACCACCATTAATGGTTGGGAAAATAATAGTGCCTTCCATGCTTTTTGTAAAGGGGGATTGTTTATTAGGGACCCCTTTATAGAAAATATGGAAGAACTTATCTCATTCTTTGATTGAGTTTATCATAAGCCATTAAAAGGAAATTTCACTTGGTCAACAAGACACTTAGGACCTAGCCACATATTAGAAATGCTTGGAATATTTCTAATTCATATCTCTTTACTTGAATAAAATGTCACTCCCTAATAACAAATCCCTCCCTAGTTAGGATTATTTCATAGGCCCATATCTGTCATTTTAATCTCCCAAAAACTTTGTGCCTCGCTCACATTCTGATATAACCCCACATAGTCCCAAACTCTTTACTTCCTAGAGATTGTTTCAAATATTTGCAATCAATTGATTGATGCTTCTCCTACTCATATTTGGGAGTAAAAAATAAAATTTTTCAAACTATCACTTAAAAGTTGGGATAAAGGGAATATGGAAAAATAAAAGGAGTATATTATGGCCCTAAAGCTTTAGCTAAAAGAAACTCAGGGAAATATAGAGTAGAAACCTATCACCCAGAGACTTCTCATGGAAGGAAACACATTTTTTCAAAAATTCAAACATAATTGAGAAAGGAGGAAGAATTTTTTTAACTCAATTCTATTGTTCTTTGGTTGATGGTAATAGATAGAAATACAAATTTTCTTCACAAATATTGTAAACAACATGAATGGAATAATAATGTTAGCAAAATTACCACATTTGAGTGTGTTAATCTAACCTCCTATACCTAAATCAAAGAAGTTGTTATACACCATTTTTCTAATCTTTATAAATATGATCCTATGTTGGAGAAGCTAAAGCATCCAAACTTCAACATATCCCCCATTTAGTTTCTGAATAAGAAAATGATAATTTTGTTAACATAGATTAGGTTTGGGATGCAATAAATTCCTTTGATCTAAACAAATCGCCAAGCCCAAATGCTCTTGCAAAACATTTTTATAGACATTTTTGGGCATTAGTAAATAAATATTTCATCATAATGGTATCTTATGTTCACAAATTCTCAGAAATTGGAGGTGGGTTCAACTCAACATTCCTTTCCCTAATTTGAAGGAATTCAAGCCATCTTCCTTGACAAATTTTGACCCATTATCTCTACAATGTCTTGTACAATATCATTAAAATAATCATCTTAGAGAGAATCAAACCTATTTTTCCAAATTTAACTTCTAATAACCAAGGTGGATTTATTCAGAGAAGGTAAATAATTAATAACATTATATTGGTATTATAAATGATCCAGTCAAGAAAGCTACATGGGGAAAAAGGAATGATAAGAAATTTTTATATGTTTAACACCCTTGATTGGGTTAGACATAACTTTCTTGTTGATGTCCTTCATAAATATGATTTCATTGTGCATAAGCTCCCCATGGTTTTTTCCCATAGTCAGTGTTAGATTAGTGGGATTCTTCAGAGCCTCTTATGGCCTTCATCAGGGTTTCCCTCTATCTCCTCTACTCTATATTTTTTTGGATGATTCCTTAAGAATATTTTTTCACTTCAAAATAAGGATTGGTAATCTATCTAGGATCATAATTGTTAAAGGTGTCAAAGAGGTAAACCATACGTAATCTGTAAATGACACACTATTTTTGGGAGGAACCTTAGCAATTATAGCTACTATATTTAGTGAGATTATTGACCAATTTGTATAGGTGTCATGGGGCCTTATAAATAAGACAAATTTGTGTGACCATAAACATTATAGTGGTTGTAGTTGTTGATAGGATATTTACATTGGTTTTTTGCGCCTTCTTTCTTTATGTGTTTCCCCTCTTTCTAGTTCTTCTTCCCCTCGGAAGATTCGTCATGTTCCTCTTGCTTTGGACCACTTGAAATCCTTTTCTTCCCGCCTGCGCTATCTAGGTATTGTTCCTGTCCATAAGCCTCATAAATCATTCTAGGTTTTAATAGCATCACTTGCCTTTGTAGATGGATTTGTATACTCCAAATAACTTGAGTAGTAAATCTAGTTTTTGGGGAGACATACCTAGAATTATATCCAGATCTTGTGATTTATGGTGTACTCCTAAAAAATCTACCATTATCTCTGCCTAAATTAATTCTATTGAAGATGATAGTCCTCTACAGATCACATAGAGTTGAATTGGGACTTTATGGAAATTTTAAAATCCTCCCACTTAGTTTCTATAGGACCCCCATCTATCCTTAGTGTTTGCATGTGGATTTCCCACCTAGTTATGACATTATCCTCTAGTTTAAAACGAGAAAATGAAACTTTCTATTCCTCCTCTATGTGGTGAACAATAAAAAAACATCTAACTACTGCAACTAGTGATTTAATTTCAAAGTGTCAATATCACCTTGATATGTCTTGATGTTGACTTTCACGTCTAGCCCAAATAGGGACTGTGAATGTTTCATGACACTCAAAATGGTTTGTTCTTTTTCAAATTATTTCTTAGGCTTCTTCTCCATTTCTTCTTGATCCCCTTATTTTCCCTTTGACATGACTTCTGAGTTGGAACCTTTGTCCTCCTTGATTCCAATCTTCTTTGGCAGAGCTACCATAAAGAGATTCATATTATGGGTAATATCTAAGACCTTCTCTTGCAATATTGAGAATCTCTCCTTTATTGGATCTCATGGGTTATTAAAAATATAATCATCAACCATGGCTAGGAATTTATGATTTCCTACTTAAGCTGACCTAGAAATCTTTTAAATTACCACAAAATACCCAATGACATATTCTCTAATACAAATATGTTATGTAAACTATTATGGGTATTGCATTGGACAATTTATCACAATAAATCTAATAAAAAACTTACTGGAATCTAAAATATATACTATGACAATTAATTTTTCCTATATTTCTAGATTTACTAATTTATTATTTTCTCTACTTATGCATGTAATAGATTAAATGTGAAAATTAGAAAATAGTGAAAAATAAACACACACCAATAAAAATAAACACTAGTTATGACATAGGAAACCCTTTTAGGAGAAAACCTAACTGGATAGAGAAGCTACTCTACTCTCTCTTTCTCTTAATGGAAATGGTGAAAATACAAAGTAGTAAGACATATGGCCCGTGGGTTGCTACAGAACACAAACCCTTTATGTTGTTCCATCTCTCTATCCACTCTTAGCCACTCTACTCTAATATGGAACCAGATGCACCTAAATAGAATGGAACCCCTTTTCCTCCTAATGGAAAAGGGATTCCATAATGGAGGAGTATCACTCCATTATAAAGGAAATGATGTATGGCACATAGTTCCGAGAAAGGAGATAAGATCATTAGTGAACTTCTTTAAGATCACGTATGATACATATGGAAACATAGAGAAATATAAAGTGATGTTTATGGCGAGAATGTTCTCCTAGAAGGAAGGAGTGGACTATGAAGATAATTTTTCTCTATTTTCTAGATATACTCTCATTCAAGTTAGTATATTTATTACCTCAACCATGGGGTGAAAGATACATCATTTGGATGTGAGGATGCAATTCCTTAAAAAATTTATTTATGAGTAGGTTTACATTTAAAAACCTTAGGGTTTTGAGATTCATGGGAGTGATTCTCATATATGCATGCTTAGGAAATACTTATATAGACTCAAGTAGAAACAACATGGTGCTTTATGATTGATGGGTACTTGTTGAATAAAGGCTTCACTAAGAGTGAGACAAATCCCAACATGTACTTTACACTTATTAGAGATGATGCACTCATCTTCGTGCTAAACGTTAATGACCTATTTCTCACAGGTGCAAATAAACCCATTACTATGTGAAGAAAAATAAATTGAGAGTTGGAGATGAAGGAAATTAGCTTGACGCATTACTTTTTAGGGTCATAGGTGTGGTAATATCTAGGTGACATGTTCCTTGTACAAGGAAAGTATGCAGTTGATATTCTAAGCAAATCCATAATGGTGGAATATAGACCTATGGCTACATCTATGATCACTAATCTAAAGAAGTTTAGTTTTTTAGATTCAGAGTTGGTGGATCCCACATTCTATAGGAAACTAATTGGTTCCTAAATATATATATGGTCAATAGTAGGTCAAAATATCTACTTTTTTATAAACACCTTAAGCTAGTTCATGGGGGAACTGATGTAGGTGCATTAGATTGCAGTAAAGCATGCGCTTAGGTACCTTGCATGGTGCAATGCACTATGGATTGAGATATATTAGGAGTGGAGTGAAACTACAATGGTATATGGACTCATATTGGGTAGGGAGTGCACTGTATAGGAAAATCACCTCAAGATGATACTTCAACTTGGGTTCAATAGTGATTTCATGGCTTAGTAGGAAGAAAGCCTCCATAGCACTTAATTTAGGAAAGGTAGAGTATGTGGAAACAATTTTAGTGAGTTGTGAGGTTATTTGGCTTCACATGTTTCTCACAATTTTATTTTTTAGGAGTTCGAACCTACAACAATATAATTTGATAATCAGAGTTGCATAAAAATATTATAGAATCCAATGTTCTCTAACGTATTAATATCATATATCACTTCATCAAATACAGGATTTAGAGAGCAATGAAGCTTTAGCATATATCCATTAATAAATAGGTTATATATATTTTGATCAAGCCCATGGTGAAGGGGAAGTTTGTCTTATACATGGATAAGCTAAGAATTGTGGTGCACAATACCTTCCAAGGTAATAGGGAGTGTTGATGGTTATAGTAATAAACAATTATTTCTACTTACGCTAGGTGTCAAGCATGTAGGAATTATCCAAATTCTCCTTAGGAAACTTGCTTAATTTATTTATTAAGTTGTCTCTTATGATTTTCCCAAGTCTAACTTATTAAAAGGACATTAATAAAATTAATCAATTAATATTGGCTATTGATCTATGAAAACAAAGGAAATTTAGTTTTAATTACATTATTAAATTTGTTTAAATATCGACCATTGAACTCAAGTGATTGAGATTTATTCATGGCCATACATCACTTTGGAGATTAGGGTTAGGGATTTATCTCAACGAGATATTACAAAATCAAACCAAAGGATAAGAGACATACAATTTTGAGAGAGTGATTTTCTTAATGAGTGTGATACTTAAGGCCAAAAAAGGAAAGTTGACAAGAGATATCAATTGATCCCAACACACATTATATATTTTATTTGGCAGGATCATACCATTAGTGGAAGGGAGGCAGTTCATTTGGAGGAGCCATGGCCTTACCCATGTCATATATTCAATTGTATAGTGCACATTAATTGAGATTTAGTTCATAAAATGGGCTATACAAGTTCAAGGAGTAGGTATTTTTTTTATAGGTTTGATCCAATATTTTTTTAGGCTCGTATAGGCTAGACAATAACCTAACAATTTTCAAAAAAAAATTGTAGGTTGTAATTTTCTTGGTGGACCATTTTCCAATAGCCCTCACTATTCTAATAATTAAAATGGATATTAGTTTGAGGATAATTTTCTATGTGTGATTGACTTCCTATATATTTCTTTTACTATCTAAATTTTTTGAGTTAAAAATTATAGTGTATTTTATATTCAATAATTGCAAAACTCTTTCATGGTTTATAAATATTATTAGCTATTAAAATCATATCTAAAACTTAGAAATTAAAAAATACCATAGGGTATATCTTATAAATTATAAAGACCTAGAATCTAAAAATTTTACCAGGCATACTGATCCAAACTTAAACATGAATGCAAAAACTTATATATATAATAATAAACACAGAGATGCAGTAGAAAAAAACTTCATTTCATTACTAGAAAAATATTGAACTATGCTTACGAACATAATGGAAATAATATAGCTCAGGTAATGGTAGCTTATCTCTGAGACGAGATGTGGAGGCTACATAACTCTAAACTGTGTTATAATGAGGCTCAAGGGCTTGTTTAGTATTGGAAAACATGAGAAAACCCTAAAAAACAAAAATCATAACCCTAGGATGTGTAACACGAAGAGTTTGTGGACCCCGTTGGGGCTAGTTGGGTAGCCAACTTCCTAGGGTCATAACTTGGTCATATTATCTTTGTTTGGCGTGTACAATACCTTGTTGGAAAGGTCTCACCGAGTACTACAAGTTTTTCGCAAGCACCTACCAATAACTATGAGCCTACCATGGACCCCAAAAAACCATCGTTTAGGAGTCAAAACTGCTCCGGAAGTTCAAGACCTGAAAAACTACTAAAAATAGTAAATGTTGAAATGAACAAAGAAACAAATGAAACTAACTAGGGTGTCTAGGTGGAATAGATGAGTGGCCACCAATATCCACTTGGATCATTCCTCCCCCCTTAGGAAGCAATGGTCCCCATTGCGTGCAAAGCCTCCATGATGTGAGAAAATTTCTATTGAACTTGGTCCCTGGTGAACCACTTTCCCTAGTGAAGGAGTTGGCCTTCTTTGACAACTCGATATAATTGTATCCTATATTGGTGAGTGTTCTTGCTTTGTGTTCCCATGATATGATTAGTTGTGGCCTATTCCATGTAGTATAGGTTGAGCTCTCTTGGTGTGAGCTATTCTACAAATTCAAGTGTGTCCAAAAATGGTGGAAAGTATTGCTGAAGGCAATCTACACTAAACACTAGGTGTAGACCAAGGAATGGTGGGATTATGAGCTTGAAGGAATTATCACCAATGGCCTTGGTGATAGTGTATGCCCTATATCAGAGCGAGTGAAGCTTGTGGTCGGGTCTAGCAAGGCACTCCTTCTGCAAATGTAGCCAAACTTTGTTTCCCACCTGGAACTTTTACGACACTCGATGTTGATCATGGCACTGCGTGTTCTTAGAATTGGCTCTGTCCAATATATCACGGACCTATTGGTGGATGTTTTGAATGCAATTAATGAAGCTATTAACCCTTTCAACTTCGGACTAAATGTTTTCCAAAATTACCTGAGTGGCTACAAATGGTATGGCCACATCAATGGGGCATAATCGCTTAAATCCCGACCCTACCTAAAAGGGGTTGTGGCCTGTTGAGTTGTGGAGAGATTTGTTGTAGTTTTGCTGGAAATAGGGGAGACTTTAATCCCAGGTGTGTGGATGCATCGAGTTGTACATGCATAGAATATGTACGATCATCCTGTTCACAACCTCTGTTTGGCGATTTGTTTGGGGATGAAAAGTCATGGACTACTAAGTTTTCTATCCAATATCAACCAGAGACTTAACCAAAATGCACTCAAGAATCTGTTGTCTTGATCTGAGATAATGGATTGTGGGATCCCAAAGTGTAGCCACACTCACTCAAAGAAAAGCTTAGCAGTGACCTCTACTCTGATACTCTTCTTGTAGGCTATCATGATGGCCATATTAGAGAATATGTCAATGACCACAAAAACATAATAATTTTCATGCTTAGTAGAAGGAAGTCTCATCATGTAATCCATGGAGATAGATTCCCAAGGTAAGCTAGGAGTAGGTAGAGGAGTATACATGCCTTGCTTCTTGATGGTTGGTTTGGAAATGGCATAGACAATGCATGATCTAATGTACTTTCCAACATCCTCATGAAGTTTCAGCCAATAAAAATACTTCTACAATACCACCACTATTTTCACTCCTCTGAAATGTCCAACGAACCAACTGTAGTGCGCCTCCAAAATCATCTTGGCACACTCACTTGAAGGAGCGGAGATGTGTCCTAGGTGGAATAACAGTGCATCCTGAAGGTGAAAATTTTGAGCTTTCTTCTCTTCGAGGAGTGTTTGGTATATGCTACAAAATTTTGGATCGTTCTTGTAAAGATGCATCCACCCCGATGTCTCGTGCCCATAGGAGTCAAGCACTCTGATTAGTGCCATGACCAGTGGTCGGCTGAGGCAATTAGTGGCATTATTGGTTGTGCCCTTCTTATACTTAATGTTCAAATAGAACTCTTAATGTTCAAATAGAACTATTACAGATAGGTGGACTATTTTGATGCCAATCATTATGTAACTTCCCTTGTGTCTGTATGAACTGTAGAGGTTGGTGGTCTATGTGGATCATTATTCCTTCCACATAATGTAATTCTTCCATTGATGACATGCCTTCACAATGGAATACATTTATTTGTCGTAAGTGGGGTACTTTTGGACTATGTATGAAAGTGTCTCACTGTTGTAAGCCATTGGATGCCCATGCTAAGTAAGAGCCACACCAATAGCATAGTCAGAGGCATTTATCTCAATCTCAAATGGTTGTTGCAGGTTTGGTAATGTGAGCACTGGTCTAGAACAAAGGTGATTCTTCAACTCGGAGAATGCATTTTGTTGGGTTTCTGACCAAAAAAAAAAAAAACTTTCGCTCCTCCCTTAGTGACTTGACTTAAAGGCCAAGTGATATGAGAGAAACCAAACACGAACATACAGTAGAAATTAGCAGAACCCAAAAAGTTGTGGAGCTATGTTAGAGTGGTTGGGGTTGGCCAATCCCGAATGACTTGAATCTTGAATGGGTCCACATGTATACGCTGCTCATCAATGATGTATCCCAAATATTGAGCGTGGGTCAAGCCAAAGTTGCATTGAACCTGGGTCCTGCCCGCTCATCTTTCTTTTCTTCTGCCATGGGAGGTTGTCAGGTTTTGCAAGGATAATCTTGCAATGGTTCAACCAAATCAAGCCCTAACTCCTTATACCTTGACCTAGTTGGGGACATGCAAAGAAAAACAAAGAAAGAGAAGATTTCTCTGATACCAATGATCCAAACTTAAATAAGAACACAAAAAATTATAGATATAATCATAAACACATAGATGCATCAGAAAAACACTTCATTCATTAATAGAAAAATACTGAACTATGCTTACAAACAGAATGGAAATAAGATAGCTTGAGCAATGGTATCTTATCACTGAGAAGAGATGTGGCATCTACATGCCTCTGAACTATGTTACAATGAGGCTGAAAGGCATATTTATTATTGGAAAATATGATAAAACCCAAATAACCAAAACCCTAACCCCGGGAGATGTAACACCAAGAGTTTGTGGGCCTCGTTGGGTTAGTTGGGCAGCCAACTTCCCGGGGTCGTAACTTGGTCATGTTATCCCTGTTTGATGCATATGATACCTTGTTGGAAAGGTCTCACCGAATACTACATGTTTCATCATAGGCCCTTACTTATGGTTATTGGCCTATCGCGAACCCACAGAAAATTTTGTTTAGTGGGTCAAAACTGTTCCGGAAGTTTAGAACTCGAAAATTTGCTAAAAATAGTAAATGCTAAAATGAACAAGGAAACAGATGAAACTGAACTGGGTGTCTAGGGGGGGGGGGGGGGGGTCTAGGTGGCCACTAATATCCACTTGGAACACATATCTTTCAATGTTTTATCATTCTACTCAAAATTTCATATTATGAAACCTCCAAGAAAAGAAATATTAGTGAAAATTGTAATGATGTTCTAATCAATCCTAATTGACCAAGACTGCAACCATTTAATTGTTAACCTAGGGTAGGTCTTGTTGTTTCAATGGAGTTTGCACTATTTGTGTCAATACACTACATCCAACAAGTAAAATGGAAAACTGTAAATAATTTCACTGAATCAATTGCAAAAATTAATCATTCATGCAAAAATTAAAACACTCTACATAAATGAAATCACACTTCACGATTACCAGAGCAAGGGTGTGCCACACACTGAACTAATAACTACACCAGCTGATCAAATATCATATTACTTAATCAAATCAATGTAACAACATAACATAATTCTAGAGCTTAAAGCATATATATATATATTATATATATATATATATATTTATATATATATAATATATATATTGTTGGTCGCTTTAATTGTTTCCACAATTCAAGCGCCACATAAATTGTCAACCCGAGGAAGTCTTTTTATTTCAAAGGTAGTCTCGCACGGGATATGCTCGATTTCAAAAGCAGAAGCAATGTTGTAGTCAAAGAAAGAACACACAGTTATTAATCTCACCAATCTACTGATTCACACTCTATTTAATCAAAGCTGAAGTTAATTAAGTTATAACGGAGATAATCCCTCTATTGCAGTTACAATTCAAATAAAGGAAAATCAATTTGCAAGGAAAGAAATCAATCAACCACAGCAGGAACAGGACCCTATTCCTTAGTGAGGAACTTCAGCACCTGATGCCTGACACCTAATCACACTGTAAACTCAAGAGATCAAGACCCTATTCCTGTGAGCAGGAACCTTCAGCACTTGTTCTCTTGTTTCTATTCACACTGCAGAGAAAGGAAAGCAATTAATGGGAACAGAACCCTATTCCTGTATGCAGGAATCTTCAGCACCTGTCTCCCAACATCATTCATTCATGCAATCAAACAAAAACAGATATCTCAACTGCTAAGAGTGAAAGCATTCAATATATGCAGTGCTCAGGAAACAGAGTATTACTCAAGCTGTGTAGCCAGTGTCTAACAACAGAATCAAAATGAAGTGCAAACATATAAAGGATTAAACAATCTACCAGAACCAATGGGCGAATCTTGTGAGGAAGGCGGGCCCTTTCCTTCTCACAAGATTCCTCGGGAGAAAGAATTAAATTGGAACGATCAAAAGAAAGATTTATTCATCTGTCAAAATCACTGATACATTACAAATGGAGACTAGCTCCAGTCCTCACACAGTATGCTCCTGTAGCTTTTACAATGACTGCCCCCTTCTAATGATGATGTTTCCTCTTTTTAAAGAGGAGACATCATTTACAGTTTACATGAGAGCAAATCTCAAATCTGTTCTTTTTCCCCAAAACAGGATTATTCGGTTCTTCATAAAAAGATATTGTTACAACAGAGATAACAAGAATGCTATCTTCAGGATGATCCAGATAATCATGTCTTCGTACTGCTACCACTATTCTTCAAAAAGCTCTTCCAGAATCGCAAATTACGGCCAACGGAATTTGCGTGTTTGACGGCTGTTTCAGCAACTGGGTCAGCTGTTTCAGCAACGGAGTCAGCTGTTTCAGCAACGGCCGCAATGCTTATCTGCAACCTCTGGATTTGTATTAGCAATGATATACTTCAATTAATGATAAAATATAAGAGTATTGTGGAATTAAATGTAAAACAGATTAATCATATAATAAAGAAGGGGTTTTTGTATACCTTGGGAAAAAGTGGATGAAAATGATACTGGGATTCATGGTTATAAAGGTAAAATGGTATCAAAATATGTAGCAAAAATGATACATAGTGGGGTCCTAACATCCCCCCCAGCTAAAAATGTTGCATGTCCTCAGGCAACCCCTAGTCTAAATCAGAGTCTGAGTACTGGGACTGAGCATGCAAATTACTCAAGCAATAGCTGGAGAAGGTGGCATCTGTAGGAGCTCTGAATCCTCTGTTATTCTGCAAGTGTTGCCATGCCAAGGTTTCATCTCTATTGGTCAACTGGAAGTTGCACTGATACTGTTCTGAAGGAAGCCATAGACTTGGAAAATGGAAACGATATCCGATCCAGTTTACTCCACAATGTTGAATACAACGAATGTAATTGGAAACCCTGGATAGTGCAGCTTGAAGATTGTGAGGGTTAAAAGGGTGATAGTCCTGTCTTTCTTTGCATGACTGTTGCCAAAACATAACATTGGTGTTCATTGCAACATTACCTTTTACCCTAATGTGCTGTTGACACTTCGACAGTGTTGAAGCCTGTAATTGCTGCATGTACCTGTGCATTCCTGGCTTCTGTAAAAACTCATAATATTGGGCGATGAA